>UCOH01011284.1:0-65306 GCA_900474275.1 Synergus japonicus
ATATATATATATATATATATATATATATAACTTATCTTTTTCCCTGTTTCTGAGGACGACCTCTTCGTCTCGATGTACAAATTATCCACGTCCTAAGGCGACGAGCTTCAGTCAAGTCTGATTTATATGCCAACCAATCAGAATACCTCATAACATCTTAGTCATTCACAATCAGTCTTACTGAATTTCCTTCTATAAATTATTTCTAATCTCTATTGCCCATTCAAACTAAAATAAAAAAATACATTTGAATGAGTCACAGTGAGTCATGTATTTTAAATAACATATTAGTTAATTTTAAGGAACTTCTTTCTTATTAACTATTTACATATTAATTACCCATTAATCTTACTGTTACAGATTTGAATAATATTTAACACAGTTCTTTATATTCATCATTTTTAGGATCTTAAAATAATTAAATGGGATTTTGCAAAATTTATGGGATTTAATTTGAAGAGATTTTTTGAAGCTTCATATGGGATTTTAGGGAGTTTGATGGTTTCAGATCCGAATTTATAACGTTAACCCAGAGTTTCTAATTTACCGTCTTTAACTTATGACAAATAATTGATAATTTAACGCCCTCTCATTAATCGGACCTGTTTTCAATCGTAAAGTACCACCTACGAAATTCGAACGACATGACAGGATTCCCTGACCGACTGGCGGATAATCCATTTCACGCTGTGTTTCCCCGGCTTGGCGAACCACCATCTTCAGTCCAATAAATCGGCGCTCTCTTAGCTTTCTCGGTAGATTTTACGTTACATTTAATTACAATTTGTTTTACATTTTACGCACTGATACTCGCTTTATCGGTGACAGATTTATTAAGTTCGAAAAAGTGGTAAAATTGAGTTTTCGAAATTCTAAAACTAAAATATTCCGCAGAATATAAGAATTTTTGTTCTTACCACGGATTGAATCGGATTGATACAAATGGAAATGTTTTTTCAGATCCAGATTAAGTCAAATTAATTCAGACAAATCTTTAGGCGGGTCTCGGATTCCGATTGATTCAGATAAAAGTATTTAAGCAACCCTCAGATTAGATCGGATTAACTTGTATTCGGAGCAATATTCTTACTAATAATTTTATAATATTATATTTCTTTCTAAAAAATTCAAGTTTCAACTCATTTCATTTAAGAATTTATTGAAAAATATCACTTTCTCTTGGGATCGAATGCTACAAGGTTTATTGCCCCTATTGTTCGAGCAGGTATAATTATAAACCTTTTGTTTAATAAATAGTCGAATACGGGCTTCTAAATTAATAAATTTGGACGTTCGATTATCAGCTTTGTATGCGTTTATTTATTATTACTTTATTTCCTATTATAAACGGCTAAAACAACTCGGATATTAATCAATATCTATCTAATATTCATTATAGTAATTGATATAATAAAATAAAAATAAATTTAAAAAGCAGTGGAAGTTTACTTGTAAATTTTATTAACAGTACGATTTCAGATTTGCTTTCAATTTGACAATCAGCCACGTATCATCAAGAAAATGATACAATATTTTTTTGAATCATCCTAAAAGATATCTTTCTTATTCCGGTTTCAAAAGTTGTCCAGCTTTTTCAAGAAGAGAACTTGCCAGAGTGTGTAAATCAAGATTTCACTGCGTCACGCCCACGCATTATAATTCACCAATCAGGTTGCATCTGAATTTACAATTACTCGCCGTGCGAATAAAACATACGAATAATTGCACTATCTGGACGACCTCCTTGAGCGAGATGTGCTCCGGGCGCCTTAATGGTTTAGCTAAACGTGGCTAATTAGAATAACGAGTGGCGTCACTGAAGAGGTATAATTAAAGGGAGTCCAACGTATGTTTTTCACGCCTTTACACCGCCACTTTTTTCTCACACCAGCTACGAGTACAAATCGCACAAAGAACCCTCTTAAGGCATAAATTGTTCGAATTATCTCACGCATAAAATATCACTCGTAACAAGAAATTATTCTTGTTAAAACGTTTCTTCATATTAAAAAAGCATCATTTTTTTCAGTGACTCTCTTTTCAAGATTTAATTCAGTGAAAATTCACTGAGAATCAGTGAAAAATCACTGAAATTTTCAGCAATTGTCAAGGAATTTTAAGACATTTCATACAAATGAATTTTTTTAGAAATTTTAAGAGGATTTACCATATTTTGTGGGATTTTAAGTAATTTTAAAGGATTTTACGATATTTTATAGGATATAAAGTAATGTTAAGGTCTTTCAAGGGGTTTAAGGGATTTTACGTAGTTTCAGTGTATTTTCAAGAATTTTAAAAGATTTAATAATACTTCCTGGGACTCGAATCTGAGTTAATTTTAGAGAGTATCAAGTGATTTTGCGAAATTTACAGGAATTACACGAGATTTTAAAGAATTTCAAAGGAATTTTACGTAATTTCATGGAATTTTAAATACTCAATTGTTATTTTACAATATTTTATGGGATATTAAGTTATTTTAAGGAAATTCTAGGGATTTTGCGAGATTTCATGACATTTCATAGGATTAAATGGATTTTAAGAAATTTTAAGGGAATTGACCATATTTTGTGGGATTTTAAGTAATTTTAAAGGATTTTACGATATTTTATGGGATATAAAGTAACTTTAAGATTTTTGAAGGGATTGAAAGGAATTTTACGTTGTTTCACTGGATTTTCAAGAATTTGAAAAGATTTAATGATACTTCATGGGACTCTGAGTTAATTTTAAGTAATTTTAAGGAATATCAAGGAATATCAAGTGATTTTATGAAATTTAAAGGAATTTTACTAGATTTTGAAGAATTTTAAAGGAATTTTAAAGAATTTTATGGAACTTATAGTGATTCCTAAAATTATACAAGAAATTACAAGTTTTTATATTTCAAGTACTAAAAATTCTCAATTATTTTGTCTATTTGTGAAATCCCTTAAAACATTTAAAAATCATTCCTTATGAAATTGTTTAGAATCTTCTGAATCCTTTTGCAAAAGTTGCACGGAAAAAAGAAAATAGTTGAATTTACCATTTAAAATAGTCAACTTGTGCTCTGAAAGTATTTTTCCTGTAATTTAGTAAGTTTTACTATATAAAATTGTAACTCTTACAATAAAAATAAAAAAGCAGAATTTTCAATTTCCATTTTCAATTTACCATTTGAAATTGTAAAATTTACCATATTCCAAGAAAAATGCGTTCAGAGCGCAAGTTGACTATTTTAAATGGTAAATTCAGCTATTTTGTTTTTTCTCTGATGAAAAATGTTCAAAAATGAAAAATCAATCGCATGCAGAGAGGATTATATTGTTGCTATTTTTTTAAAAGGGATTTTCTTTCTTTTAACAGGAAATAAGAATTATTTTCAAGGTACAGTTGGTTTTTTAATACTTTTTAATTTTTAAAACATCCTCTTAAACATTCACTTCTCTCCTGTCAATTAAATTTCAATTAATCATTACAGAATAAAGTTCGACGTTTTAGAATCAAAGGTGCAATGCAGGAAGTGCGAAAGAAGTGTAAAAGAAGAAGTAAATTCTCTAAAGTTTCTGAGAAGCATAAAATTGCGACGATTACGCTGCGTCCTGAGGCGTATTATTTGCATTGGAATGCATAGTCCGAAACTCACCACGCGAAAGGATATTCAGGGTGTCCTGAGAAACGTGGGAACCGCTTGATAAGTTCAAAAAAAAAAAAAAAAAAAAAAGTGGACCACACAATTAGACCTTTTGCCTTTTTTTTTGCATCTGTGCTGATTTCTCCACATATCAATAATTGCTGCTAAATATTATGCTTTAAAAATCTCGTCTCATAAAAAAAAAAAAAATCGGTAAATAGTTAGTTCATATTTTTGGCTTTTCAAATGAATCAAAAGTGAAAATAAGCGCTGAGATTTCATTGCTTATATCTTCAGGATTGAGGATTCATAATTTGGATTCACATTTACTTTATAGAATTCTTTCAATTAGTTTTGTTTTTTAATTCTTTTGCAGATATGTATCGAGAATGGAAGACCATCACAAGGCAGTTCTTGTCAACCCTCAATTCACTGTAAGTAACTGTAATTTAATTCTCTCTTTTCCTGATTAAGATCAATGCATTTTTAATGCATTAGTTATCATTTTATGCGGAGATCTTAATCTCAGATTAAAATCGGTAATGCTTAATTCGACCTCGAGATTCCATGAGCGAAATAGTTTGCGAACCATATCCTGGAAATATGCGTTACAAATCGGATTCCAGGTGGCTTATAACAACGAATTTATACATACATTCAAAAGATATGCCTCGCATGGCCATTAGTGAGTAATGTATAACATTACGTTCTTTTTATGTGGCGACTAATAACGCTATTTGCAAGAGGGCACGTCAGCACCAGAGACCACCGAGATGCTGAGCTCAAAGGCTACATGTTGAAACCGGAAAAGAAAAAATTAGTCTACCATATTTCACATGGAACATTTATTACTTTTCTTAGATCTGATTTTTTAAGTTATTCATATTTTTTCAGCTACATTTAAATAAAAAAAGCACGCTTTTCATGGTTTTTAAATTAAGACAAGAAATTATGATCCGCGTGCTCTGTACGCGATTAATTTCTCGTTTTTGCACACCTTTTGCCAGTAGAAAAAATAATTGAGAATTTTTAATTCTTGAAATATAAACATGTGTAATTCTTTATCTCATTTCATTTATTTCATTTTATCCTTCAAAAGTTAGTGAAATGCCTTTAAATTTCGAAAATCCATTGAACTTTCGTAAAATCTAAATATGTAAATATATAAATATCTAAAATACTAAATATCGTAAAATCCCTTGAATCCCTTCTAAGTCTTTAAAATGACTTAATACTTCATACAATATCTTAAAATGTCATCAAAATTCTTCAAAATCTTGTGAAATTTCGTTAAATTTCGTAAAATCGATTAAAATTACTAAAATACCTATACTTTCTTTTTTAATCGCTCGCAATATTCCTAAATACATTACAATCCTCCAATTTTGTTCTATTTCATGAAAAATTTTAATTCTATTTTCCAATCTCTTACATTTATTAAAAAGATCATCGTAATTCATCTAAATACCTTTATTTTTATACATAGAGTACCCATTAAATCCTTTTATAACTGTCTGTAATCCAAATTCGATCGAAAGAAGAAGACTGATTCACTCTGGAACAGACTTTGGAATGAAACGAATTCAAATAAATTTTTCTATCCGAAACTTTCGCCATTTATTGTTAGTTATTTCTATATTCGAAACTATTTTTGAACGAATATTCAAAAATCGTTCGACACTCAAATTAATGTCAATAATGACAATTACTCGTTTCTGAGAAAAGATAAAGGGTTAAAAAGTCAAGGAAAATTATTTGGCAGCTGATGAAGAGATGTAGGTATAATGCATATTTATACAATGTTATGTAAAACCTGCTCGATAAGCTACTGCAGAGGCACTTTTGCCACTTGTGCGAGAGTAAACACGCCCCCTTTTCTTTTACTCTAGAGAGTCTTGCACTTTGCTGTTCACTTCGATTCAAGAGGGGTGTTTAGATCACAAGTGCCAAGACTTGGACCGAGTCGGAGCACAAATAACAAATGCTCATTATCCCAACTTCTTTATTAATGCCTGTCATTAAAGCAGAACCCAGCAATCATATAAATCGCTATATTTCCTGGTCAGCTCGAGATAATCTACTTATTATTGCTGTGTGGCTTATTCCAAATTATGCAAGGTTTATCAATTTTATATATCAGGGTGGCCCAAAGATTCAATTTTTCAATTTCCCTGGCATTTCCCTGACTTTTTCCTGATTTTCAGACAAATTTCCCGGACTGACAAGTATTAAAAATGCATATACATTTTAAATCATAATACTATTAAAATTTTTCAACAATTTCGTATAATATCACTTTAAATCTTTTGAAATTTAAAATCACTTCACAATATTTAACATTCGTAAAAATCTTTCGAATTTACAACTTTTGATAATATCTCTTAAAATTTCATTGAAATTTCTTTGAAATTCTTAGAAACATCTTAAAATTCCACGAAATCCCTTCAACTTTGTTAATATTTCATGAAAGTCCCTTCATTTTTCACTAATCTTTTTAAAATTCCTAAAAATCTCTTAAAAATTCCTGTAATCTTTCAAAATTTCATACAAGATTTTCAAAATCTCGTGAAATATTTTTGAAATACATGAGGCGTTTTAAAATCTTTTAAAATGTACAAAAACTTCTTTCTTTAAATTATTGGAAACCTACTAAAATCCCTTAAAATTCACCGAAATCTTTTGAAACTCCTAAAAACATCTTTAAATATCTTAAAATCCCATTATCTTGAAATTCCCATTATCTTGGAATTATAAAAATATTTATAATTCCTTAATATCCCTTGAAATTCTTACAAGTTTCTTAAGGGCATGTGTTACTTATACCATATGAGCAAGTTTATATAAACCCAGGTTTTTTTCTATAATTTTTAAATTTTCAAACAATAAATTATAGTCAATGTATGTCAAGAACATGAACATGGACAAATATTGACTATAATTTTTTTTGAAAATGTAAAAATTATAGAAAAAAACCTGGGTTATCTAAATTTGCTCATATGTTAAGTAACACATGCCCTTAAATTTCTTTATAATTCCACGAAAAACTTTTAAATCCCTTAAAATACGTAAAAATCTTTTATAATTCATGAAAACCTATAAAAATTCCTTAAAATCCCATTGAATCTTTAGAACATCATAAGAAGCTCGTGAAAACCTTTAAAATTTTTCAAGGAACTTTAAAATTACTTAAAATTCTTTGAATCCCCTAAACTTTCTAAAAAAATCTCTTAATATTTCATGAAGTCCTTTTAAAATTCAACCAAGTCTTTTAAATATTATAGAAATCTCTTATAAGCCCTTAAAATTCCTAAAGACCTCTTAAAATCCTTTAAAATTATTGAAAATGTCTTGAAATTATTAAAAACCTAGAGAATCTCACTCTCTAAATCTGAATCAGCGGAAACCATACCAAATCAGTAAAATTCACTGATGAATCAGCGGAATATCCTGCCCTTTATGAGAGCAATTCCGCTGATTCATCGGCGCATTTCATTAATTTGGTATGGTTTTCGTTGGTTCAGATTTAGAGAGCAGAGAATACCTGAAAATTATTCATAGTCTTTCCAAATTTTTGGATAGTTGCTAAAATTTGTTAAATAAATTATAAAAGTTATATATTTAAATTTTAAATCGACAAAAAGTAAAATAGTTAACATAAATGTCAATTTCTATTTTCCACAACATTCTATTTTCCCCGGCACCCTTGCATATTTTATACATTATACATCAAGCACAGTTTTGTCGAAAACCAAATTGATTAGGAAATTGCGCGAATTGTGTAAATATATCAAATTTGAAAACTTCAGATTATTTCCATTGTTAAAACAATGTCTGTCAAAATGGTTAGACAAAGAATAATGTTAAAGAATTTAAAAGGCAAAGTGTTAAACTTAAGCATGAATTTTTCTCAATGTTCTCTCTAAATCTGAATCAGTGAAAAGTCACTGATTGACAGTGAAATGTCACTGATTCAAATAGCTAGAATCCGATCACTGATAATCAGTGAAAATTTACTGATTCATTTAGTGAAGAAAGTTACTGATTGAATCAGTACAAAGGAATAATGTGGACCGATAGTTGGCAGCACTTGTACACCTTTTTTGAATTCAAAATTTCCACAATTACTGAAATTATAGATTGAAATTGGAACTTGATTTCCAAAAATTATACTTTATTGAAATTTGTAAAGGTTATATAGGTTCACTAATTAAATTAGTAAGAACTCACTGATAATCAGTGAATAATTACTGAATTGATAAGTGAAAAGTCTCAAATCACTGATTCATCAGTGAAATAGTTAATCAGTAATAAAATCAGTGAAATTTTCACTGATTCAAATTTAGAGAGTTGATAACGAGATAAAAGACGGAGTTTGGTATAAAATATAATAATCTCAATTTCATGTATATTCCACGTACGCAAGAGAATGATATGAATATCGGAAGATAAGTGTCGTTCGTCTGGAACATTGAGGACGAGATGCGCTCAGGATGATCTCACTTTGCAATATGCATGTCCACTTTGCATTGCATATGCGCGATACGCATAGATAAGGATTAAGGACTACTAAGTGGTTCGTTTCGTACGTGGGACGCTTGTTCCTAGTTACACATTATTTACTTATTTAGTACTCGCAGGTACTAATACCCAACTCAAGTTTATCACTCCGTAAAACCTAACTAATTCTCCTATTTATGACGCGTTTATTGAATCTTGTATTTCCTGTTATTTGCGCCATTATTACCTGGCTAACTCTCTCATCACGGACCGGAAGTGGCAACCAGTCTTTTGTCCTCACATTTTCGTTTCTCACGGCAGTCCTGCCCTCACAAAAAAATCTCATAAAGCGCTTTTCGGTTCTTGTTTGTTTCATTTTCGTTTTTGGGTACCACTCAATAAGTGGAGATTTCTATTCAGTGATAAATGGCCTTGAGCTGTGTTATATATATTCAATGCCCAGGATTTTAAAAGCGTCGATTTTCCTGCTTAATTATTTAACGCCGCATTTCAAAAGACAAACTACCTTTCTGCATTTTCAAACTTAAGGAACTTTCTTCAGAAAAGGGCCAACTCCCAATTGGTTCCTAATTCTAACTATCAATTTAAATGAATCGGAGATTAATACGAATTAATCCAAACTTGCAATAAATCAATTCAAATCGGCGCGGGTTGATTCGGATTTTGGTTTCAAAGTCGGGTTAATTCGAATATGAATCAATCAAATTCAATTTCAAATCAATTCGGATTGGCTGGGATTAATTCAGATACACTGAGAAAACTGTTTAATTCGGATAAAAAAACTTTTTGTTGCTATAGAAGCAACAAAAATTGTTTGGTTGTACCAACCAAATCTTAGTTCTTTCAACAAACCTTTTGTTGAACCAAAACAATTCTTTTAACCCAACAAAATCTCAGTTTTGGTTGAGTTAACAAAACTTTGGTTGGTTCAACCAAAATTTGTTCAAAAATTTGTTGATTGTTGTTCGAACCAAATATTTTTTTCACAGCGTAGGAATTTTGGTAATTTCAAAAGTATCTTCATATTTTGATTGGGACGGATTGATTCAGATAGAAATAAATCACATTCGATTTCAAATTCTTTTAAACCTCCTAAAATCTTTTGAAAAACTTTGCTTTTGGCCTCGGAAATTTTTTTAAATTCTTAGAAATCCTTTAAAATTTTTCTAAATCGTCTCTTACAATCTTTAGAAATTTCTTTTAATCCCAAAACTATCTCTAATTTCTTTTTAATCCCCCACAAATTTTTTAACACAAAATTCCCTTATTAATCCCCTTCAAAAAATTTAAAATCCTCTGTCTAAACTTGAAATAGTGAAAAATCAGTGAAATTTCACTGATTCTCAGTCAAATTCCATTAATTCTCAGTGACTGTTTTCTCACGATTTTAATCAGTAAAAAAACTACCGGCAAATAGTGAAAAGTTATTGAAATTTTCATCAGTTTAGTGACAATTACTGAAAATTTAAGTGACTTTTCACTGAATAAAATCATGAAAAGAGAGTCACTGAAAATCAGTCAACTTCCATTGATTCAATTTTAGAGAGATATGAAACATCTAAAATTCTTTTATAATCCCTTAAAATTCTTTCAAGTCTCTTATAAAATCATTTAAAAAACACTGTTAAATCCCACATAAAAAAGAAAAAACTACCGTTCTAAATTTTCCAACATGAACCAGCTCTCTTCAAATTCAAGGAAGACCCAAACGGTTCCGCTCCTTCGGATAAATATTAAGTCTTGCCCCACGTTCCACGATTTCCACGGTTGTCCGATCTTACATCAGTTTGAAAATTCATTCTATCAAAAAAGACTGGGAGGTCTATTATGTCTCTTTGTCCTTTGTCAGATCTTCGAAATGGTTTTCTTTATGAAGGGGGGGGGGGGGGGGCTGAAAGTGAATGACTGGACCAAAGGACATGAAGGTGACATGATAGATAGAGGAAGAGGCCCTCGAATCAGATCAAGAATCCTAAAAAAAATTTAAACATGGAAGGATGTGTGGAGCTTTAAGATTGAAGTTCTCCTTTCTCGAGTTCTTTCTTCGTTTGGAAATTTTTGACAGCGCGTGGCGAATGCAGTAGGGGCCCTGTGCTTCCGTAACGAATCGAAAATACGACGTGACGTCTATGGTGTTTCTTGGGATAGGTTCCTTATAATTGTGCATTGCCTCGACGATCTGCACAATGCCCTGGAGAAGATGGATATTTAAATCACTGTCTAAGGAGATGGCAAATAGACCTCGGGAATCTCGTTACGAAAGAAGATGGAGAGGAAGCGATCTCTTCAAAGAATGTTACAAATTGGTTATCTCGTCTCTGGCACTGTGACATCAGTCCTTTTCTTACTTCCTTTGCTAAAAAAGAACTAAGAGGTACATCTCCATTCGTAATTGTCCTCCACAAATGGGTCACTCTCGTTTACAAGTTTAAAAGACGTTCCACGAGAATTGTCCTTTATTTCTGTTTTTAATGCGGAAGTATAGATTTCCAGTTTGAAAAAAAACTTTTAATAATCAATCTAAATATCTTTATTTAACACTTGCAACTTTAGTTAAAAAAAACTTTATAAAAACTTTATAAAAGCTTTATAAAAACTATTTGATATTTTAATATTGGGTTGAAGTTTCAGACGTCTAGTCTGACGATTTTTTTATATCTATTGGAATAATAACAAAAAATTTCCACTCTTCCCAGAATGCAAAATTATTAGTTATTTACTAGGTGCAATTTTAGAGAATTTAGAGGAATTTGCAAAAGATTTTTAAAAATTTTAAGGAATTTGAAGAGATTTGAAGATATTTCAAGAGATTTTAATGAACTTCAGGGAATTTTAATATATATTTTAAACAATTTTAGGACATTTACAGAAGATTTAAAAGTTTTTAAAGAATTTCAAGTAATTTATGGGATTTTAAGGCATTTCATTTGATTTACCTACTTCACATTAAAATAAATTCCTTAAAATTTCTTCAAATTTCTTAAAATTACGTAACATGTTTTGAAATGTTTTGAAAATTTTTAAACTCTTGAATTCTTTTGAAATGATTCCGTGAAATCCTTCCAAATTCCCTAAAATCTTTCGAATACTTTTAAAATCTTTTAAAATTCTAGTCTAGTCTGACGATTTTTCTACATGTATTGGAATAATAACCAAAAATTTCCATTCTTCCCAAAATGCAAAATTATTATTTACAAGGAGCAATTTTAGAGAATTTAGAGGAATTTGCAAAAGATTTTAAATAATTTTAAGGAGTTTGAAGAGATTTCAAGAAATTTTAATGAACTTCAGGGAATTTTAAGGCATTTTAAGGTATTTCATTTGATTTACCTGCTTTACATTAGAATAAATTCCTTAAAATTTCTTAAAATCACTTAAAATATTTTGAAATGTTTTGAAAAGTTTTAAACTCTTCAATTCTTTTGAAATGATTCCTTGAAATCCTTCCAAATTCTCTAGAGTCTTTTGAATAATTTTTAAATCTTTTAAAATTCTTTAATATCAAAAAAATTTGTGAATTAGTTAAAAATCTCGAAACTTATCTGAATTCTTTAAAAATTCTTGAATATAACTCTAAATCTTTTGAAAATCTTGAAATTCTAATGAATTCCTTTGAAATTCTTGTAAATTTCCTTAAAATTATTTGAAAACTTTCATTAAGATTGAAAGACTTTTATCAAGTCGCTTGAAATTCCTTAAAATCACTTAAAATCAGTAGAAATCCTGCCTGAGGTCTTGATGTCTTTGGAATCTCGTGAAATCTCTTGAAAATCCCTTAAATTCCTTAAAGTCACTTAAAATCGGATAAAATTCTTTAAGGTGTCATGAAATCTTGTGAAGGCTATACAAATTTTTAAAAATCTTTATACTTTTAATATTTTCAAACTCTTACAAAAATCCCTTGACATTATATGAAATTCATTGATTCTTTTACATTTTTTATAATCATAAATTCCATTGAAAGTAATGTTTGTATTAAAAATCCCTTTAAATCTATAAATTCTTTGTAATTCCTCGAAATGGTTGAAAATCTCATAGAGTTTAAATTCTATTTATTTTCAATTCAATTTATCAAACATTATTATTAACTAAAACAATAAAAAAAATTCGCAGAACTCAAGAAAAAATTCATCAGCATTTTGGTTCGGGAAGTAGGAAAAATTATAGTTTGAAATTATATATGTATATATATATATATATATATATATTTCTGCAGCAGAAAGTGTCAACAAATATCGTTTAATCTGAATTTTCAACTTTACAACCGCTCATAAAATTTAAATTACAGACGTTAACGTAAATAAATAATATGGAGCACATGTGGCTGAAAATTATGGCACAAGGTGCAGCAGTTCTCGATTGCAACGACCCGCGACGATCTGCAAGTGCTTGGAAAATATATTAAGGCTATTTTTGACATTTTTTTTTTACCAGTTCGACACATATGAACGCGCGAGAAAGATTTAAATACTCGGCTTTTATTCGTGTAAGAAAACGATAATCCATAAATTATGTTCGTTTATATACAGTATCTCCAGCAGAATTTTACTCGTCGAGTCTCTTTCGGTAGATAAGGCAAATTATACTTATCTCTTTGCTTTTCAGCAACGCACATTCGCTGCCACTGCTTCGCATTCCCTCGTAATTGGCTATACGATCGAAATCGTCCCGTTTTTATCTTACTGCATTATCGATCGGCCCCCGTGGGAAGAATAAGAAGTATTATTGCTTTTCTTATTTTTTCATTCCAATCAATTTCTGCAATTGTTGCATTTTCTCTAATTAGATTCTTATATGGTTCAACAATTATTTCTTTAACATCGAACTCTTTTTTCAGTTTGTACATTTACCTTTCATATAGTTAAAGAACATTCAGCAGATTATTATAAACTGCATAAAAATTAAAATGATCTTGTTTCTTCACAAGGATTAAATACATAATTACAAATTCAGTGAGATGTATATGGATTTGTTAATGTTGCCTAGGAAACCGAAACCATAACAGAAAAATAATGTCACGTTTCTATGTTATATGGTTTTTATTGCTAAAGGAAAAAACTTCTAAACACAGAAATATTAAAATATGGTACAACTACTTTTATGATTGATAGAACATGTCTTTATGGTAACTATTATCAACCCATTAGGCAAAAAGACATTGACATCCTGAGGATGTCCTAAAGACATCCTTAGGACTATTTTTTTACATTTATTGAAATAAGAATAATAATAATAATAAAAAAGTTTCGATTGTTCCCAAAACCCAGAAGTTTTATTTAGCAATTTTAGAGAATATAGAGGAATTTTAAAGAGGCTTTAAAGAATTGCAAAAGATTTTAAATAATTTTAAGGAATTTCAAGGGATTTTTATGGAATTTTAAGAGATTTGAAGATATTTCAAGACATTTACAAAAGATTTAAAAGTTTTTAAACAATTTTAAGTAATTTTAAAGCATTTCATTTGATTTACTCATCCACATTAAAAAATCTTTAAACTCTCTTGAATTCTTTTAAAATCCATTGAAATTCCTTACAATCACTTATCACTAAAATCTTTTGAAGTCTATAAAAATTTATAAAAATCTCGGCACGACCTTTTAATAACTTTTCCAAACTTTTATAAAAATCCCTTGAAATCTTGTGAAAACTCTTGAAAATCCTTTAATCCTTCTTTTAAAAATTCTTTGAAGTTCATTAAGATATTTTGAAATTCCCCGAAAAACACTTAAAATCTCTTTAAATTCCCTTGAAAATTCTTAAAAACCCGAAAAACGCCAAGTAGGTAAATTTCTACTAAATAAAAAACAAAAATAAAATAAATAAAATAACATGATTTTGGGCATTTTTTTATATTCTTACTACAATAAATGTAAAAAAATGAACTTCAATCAAATCCTTAGGACATCTTTTGGACGTGAGAAATCTTTAAGACATAAATTGGATTGACATGGGCGCGTCCTAAAGATAACAATGTGTAGATAACAATTGAAACAGATTGGGTATCATGTTTCAATAAATTAAAATCCAATCCAATAGCCTTACCCATTAATTTCGACGTCCTTTCCTAATCTGCGTGATAGTAATTTCGATCAGGAAAACAATACCAGAAGAGACATATCCAATAGCAAGTATGATCACAAGTATTGGAAAAAGTTTATCATAACTGATCATTAAATGATCCAACTCTTCCTCTGTCTTATCTTCTATCGATCTAATCATGTCATCACCATTCCACTTTGAAAAAATTCCAAAAGATTTCAATCTTATGAGAATTTTAGCAAATTTTTCAGCATAAGGAGAACCTGGCTCCATGAAAAATCCTTCCGTTGAAACAATAAATGGCTCTTCGACAGTACGATGACATATCCGATGATTTTTTCACCATAAGACAACTTATGTTCTTTTCTACAATTGCATGACGAGCACACTCTTCTGCTGACGAAAAACAATGTAATGCATTCTTCACCATCTTCAAATTTTGGATATCACTATCGAACCTATTTTTGAGTGTGGGGTCTACAATAAGTACCAACCCTGATTTATCCAATTCAGCCAAAGTATTTAGCTTCTGTTCTGAACTAGAAGGTAAGTTGATGTCTGTCAGCATTGCATATATCTGAGCGGAATAAAAAAAGCTCAGAAGAACTGCATATGCAAACATTATCCTCGCTTTCCAAGTTTCAGGCTGTTCAGGAACGCTAAGTCCTAGTACAACTTGCAGTGTGAAGGACAAATTCCAGTCACTATTGTAGAGTTTTAAAATGTACATTAGTACCCAGACACTTACTGAAAATACTGCAATTGGTACAAGAGCATAGAGAAAATTCAGTGCACTGAATGTAACCTTAATCTGAAATTCTGGCGTTAAACTGTTTAAACTACCAATACCAATAATCAAATGTTCCATATGAGACCCGTCACAGTGCTTTATATTAATTAGCTGATTCAAAAATAATTGAATTTTATTTCGAAGCAACTTTTCAAAAAAGAAAGCGAAGGGCGCTTGTTGCCCAAATCCGGTTTCGTATTTAATTGTGAAGTTCAAAGACATCGCAAAGGTTTCAAGCAAATTAATGCTACTTCCAGAAAACTCAATTGGATTACCCGTGGAATTATACATTTTGTCTGGAAAGAGTAAAGTTCTTGATGTATAGGTCTTCGCTGTGTATGTTTTTTTAAAGGGGTTGTAATATGCTGCACCTTGGAAGAATTACTGACGATTTCGAGAACACTGACGTCCAGGAATTGATTATTCCAAGCAGATCTAAGGAATTTTTTCTTCGAAATTTCGAGTTCCTTTTCTGAATCGGCAAATTGAATAACTAGACATTTTGGTCGAAAACTACCTTCCAACAACATGCTTACAACTTTAAGAGTTTCATGCACAATCGTTAATAATTGTTTTTGACAAAAACAATTATGAAGAAAATTGTCCTTGGAGATTTGAGGATTGTCAGTCGCTTCAAATCAACAATCTTGAGAGTCATTTCATTTACAAGAAGAGATGGCTACTAGGATTGATTTGCTTTATTTCTCTAAGGAGTATTTCTTTCTTGAAGTCCATTCTGGTATAATTTTCGTTAATAAAAAATGTTTGATACGACGTGGTTCTGTCCTTTTTTATGTACTTCGTCAATAACTTTAGCCATTTGAATCGATTTAAATCACTTGGATTGAATCACCACAAGTATAAAAAATAATAAAAAAGGTAGAATTTTATAATTTAGATGCATTTTTCTAACATGAATGAAACATGAACTACATATCTTTTAGTTTGATTGTAACTAAATACAACTGAATAAAAACACGTCCTTCTGTCGCATTTTCTATTCTTTAAATAATGGAAAGCCTGCTATTTTCTATGTTCGTTTTTTATTTCCTAGGCAACGATCGAAAATATTGATCGTACTTATACTAGAATATTTCAAATTAAAATAGTCTGCTATCAGTAAATTGCTTCTGCTAGTTTGCATTTGCATTCAATTATATTACATATGAAAGAAACAACGCTTTTGCATAACACAGGTCAGCAAAAAAAAATTTAGTTTCTGGGTTTCTTTTCTAATACATAAATCTGTTTCCATAAAAATAAAACAGAAAAAGGATAAATTCATGCGAGTTTTTTCCAACTTCAAAAATACTAAGGATTGGTTTGTTTTATCTCTCTAAAATAAGTATTTATTCCTTAATGCAATCCATTCTTTCACTTTCGTTAATGAAAAGTGTTTGACAGAATATGCAATTCTGCAATTGTTTAACTGTTTCTAATTTAGTTTCTTATATGTGGATTAATAAAATGATTTCTTTAACTTCCATTGGATTTTTCGATCTGCACATATACCTTTCAATTCGATAGCTTAAGGACATTCCGCAGATTATAAACCGCATTAAACTGAAAATGATGTTGCTCCTTCACAAGGTTTAAATACATCTTAAATTTCTTACAATGTTGAATGCAGAATTTGCATACACTTTTACATAATACCTCTACAATATGCATACAGATTTAATATAAACTCTTCTTAAATCTCTTAATAAATTTCAATTTAGAGTGGGATCGCTTTAATATATGTCTGATAAGCTTCCAGCAGCTTTCAGTCTTTTCTTATCTTATATAGCACTTACTTAACTAAAGCTTTCAAATCTACATTCAAAAGACATAGTTTCTCAACGATAGTAGAGCCTTCGTATCTTCACACTTATAAGTGTGAAGATACGAAGGCGTAAAATCTTCACCTGCAGTGAATGTATTACTGTTTACTGTATAATCAGGATCAGGAAAATAAGTGTAACATTTTTCTCGTTCGCATCAATAGCGATCTTATCACGCTCTTCGTTTCTGAATGTATCCTCTTAATTAGTTTCAAGCAAGGTGTAAAACGTTAATTTTCGGGATCAGTTAACTGCAAACTCTTGTGCGAACCAATAAGAGTATCTCCCCTCGTAATGCTCACAATTTATTGGAATTTTGTTTCAGGAGAAAGCAGATGTCTGCATTCTGATCAGAACCTCGTTTTACCACAAACTTTTTGTTATTGGATTATGTATTAAATTAATATTATATGAAAGGAGGGAAGTAAATTTTAGAGTATATATGTGTAGGCGACACAGATCTCAAGGATCTCACTTTCAAAATGTTCCACAATCATCATCATCTGCATCATCATCGGTATCATCATCAGCACCATCATGATCATAAAAATGTATTTATATAAGAAACTGGAACTTGCAATTGATATTCAATTTGCAAAACCTACTTTAAAAGTTAGTAGAAAATGCAATTTTCAGCATGTATCACGTCTGCTTATAGATGCAAAATAAAAGTGATGATTTCAGCCATAAAAGATTCGTGCTAAAGAACGAATAACCCATTCTATTCCGAAATTGCCATAAATTATTGGAGAAACCACCCAGGAATGCTAATTAGTTTAAAATCCGTGGTTAGAGAAGTTGCTGAAAAGTGATGATAAATTCAACGAGCACAACTGAGACTGAGTCACTTGGAACAGGTGTAGAAATGCCAGTGGGCGCTTCACTTTATATCTTCACTGTTGTGAAGATATAAGTTGATGTTGCGTTTTAACGTCGCCTCTCTTCAAAATGTAGTGCAAAAGATCTTTTCCCAAAAATAACGAGAGGATCTCTTTATCTTCTTCTTCTTTCCACAGTCCATCATTCCATTGGGTCAGCGAAAACGAAAAGCAAGGCGAAAAGTGTGAGCGAGAAGAATGATTAATGTTCCGATGGCGGGCACTGCTTATATCAGGTTTCGTGCGATTTGCATAATTTCTGTGTTAACATTTCACTCGACTAAGCTCCTCGTTTATTTTTACGCAAGCGCACAAAAATAAACGACCATCTCTTCAAATTGGTCGAATTTAGGCGTGGGAATATGGCGCACTGAGAAAAATATATATACTACTCGTGCCGCACATAAATCCCACTCGTTTCGACCTGCCGCACTGAGCTTCGGAATTTTTAATTCCATTTTTAATTTACTGCACGATTAAGCCATTTTTTTATTAGGTTCCGAGTTATTGCTGCAAGCCACAGACGTTTCTACTTCAATTCCTCATTTTGTCATTTCTTTTACTCTTATATATGTATGACATTCAATTTTTTTTTTTTTTTTTCTACTAATACTAGAATTTCATGTGCGCGTGTTTGTCAATCATTTATGCGTTGAAATCTCTTACTTAGAAATCCACGAAAACATTGAAAATTATTAATCTTTTGAAATCGATGTTAAAATTTGTGAAATTTTGTGAAAGGATTAATCAAATTCCTTGAAATTAAAAAATCGTATTTTTAAATAAAATTCTGTCGATCAAACAACTGCGAAGGTTTTCAAAAATATTTAAAAATATTATAAAAGATATAAATTTAAAAAAATTTTATGGAATTTAATGAAGTTTTACAAGATTTATAAAAGTTTTCCAGAGATTTAAAGTAAATTTAAAAAGACTTCCATGATTTAAAAAGGTTTTCCGTATGTTAAAGTGATATTATAATCATTGAAAAAAAACTGTTAATGATTTAAAAAGATTTTAGATATAGATTTAGAGATTTATTTATTAATTTTTAATTTTAAAATATCGCGAGGAGGTTGGCAGCATTGTCTCTCATAATGGCCGTCATGCGCATGAGAATGTGCAGACTCCAGTTGTGGATTTGCAGCATTGCAAACTTATAACTGTGCGTCATTTCGTCATTTGTTCTTGATTGTTCGTGACGTTCGGTTGTCAAACAAACTTATTAATAAAAATTATAAATTTTTCCGTTTGTAATGAGAAAAAAGTGTCATTAACAATGTTGGCGGCACTAGGATTAGAGCAATTCGTAAATGAAGTCCAGACGATCTCAGCAGATGGTAGGAAATCACTTTTTTTTTTAATTGGCAATATTTAGCCTAAAATTCAATCTTATGTACATTTTCTACAAAGCTAAAAAGGTAATCGATAATTTTGTTAAATAGGATTAATATTTGCCACCAAGTTTTTTGTCTTGCTATTAAGTTCCTAAATAAATAGAATCATTAAAATAATTTGATATAAAAAGGGAGCCCAATGGGCATAAAATTGAAAGACGTTTTTAGAACGTTCTAAAAATGTCCTATGTCAGGCCAAACAACGTCTTTGGAACATTGGACGTTTTTTTGCTTGACACAGAAGGTTTTGAGGACGTTCTAAAAACGTCTTTCAATTTCTTGACCACTGGGAAGTTGCTGTATAAATATTTTTCATCGATTGATTTTGAAATTATGAATCTTCGATTTTCTTCTTACATCTCATGAAATGTGTTTAACTGTAGGTTTTTAAAATTAATTTTCTCTAGTTTCGAAGCAATTTATTTCACAATAGTAATTATAAGTATAAGTGCAAAATAGTTTTCATTGTAATATAATTTAAGAATCAGGAAAAGCAAAAGTTTATTGATGTTTCAAATACCCTGAAATATTTTGTCATAAAAAATCTTTTGAAATCCATTAGGATTCGTGAAAATCACTTAAAATTTCTTAAAATCACTTAAATGAATCTTAAAATCCGTTGTAATTTTTTAATATCCTTTAAAATACCATGAAACACAAAAAAATTTATGAATTACTTGAAAATCTTGAAACTCAACTGAATTCTTTAAAAATTCTTTAATATAACTTGAAATCTTTTGAAAATCTTGAAATTGTAATGAATTCCTTTGAAATTACTTGAAAACTTTTGTCAAAGTTGATTTATTGAAATCGCTTTAAATTCTTTAAAATCGTTTAAAACTAGTAGAAATCCGGAGGTCTTGATGTCTTTAAAATCTTGTGAAATCTCTTGAAAATCCTTCAATTCCTTGGAGTACTTTTAAAAGCCTTTAAAAATTTTTAAAAATAATTCAAAATCCTTTGAAATACTTAAAAATACTTTTATCTTAATCGAAAATCTCAATACCTTTATGAATTCTTTTGAAATTCCTCTAAAATTCCTAAAAATAAGGCAGCAGTTCTTATCTCGATTCTAAAGTACAGGCGGCTAATGCAAATCTAACCAATAGCTAAAGAGAAAGAGAATGTGACTTCAGATTTCGAGATAGCGAGAATCTATTGTCGATATAATCGCAAGTTCTTGTTTATAAGATTTTTTATAGATATTAATGTGTCTTATTAATGTTGATCTAATGATTTTCCTTATCTGAAAAATGTAGAAAGTGTTAAGCTCAAGGGAAATGAAAAATCGAGATTATAATTATTGACCAGCTCACCTTTCTGACTCCTCTCTCGCGATAATGAAGCATCTAAAGGCAAAAAGAGATAATCGCGAGCGTGAGAAGGTAGAGGAGACTAAAATCGTGCATTGACTCGAGTCGATGTCCGCCGGAAATGCATAACTTAGCATCAGGCGTACGAAAGAGGACTAATCGCGAAAAATACGATGGCTTTTACGCAGCGGATGCGGGTGGAGCTGAAATATAATTTCGCGGATTAGCAAAGGCCTGTGTGTTTGGATCGTAAATTTCCACCGAGTTTCATTGCTTTGGCAACGCTCTCTACATTGCTCACAACCTTCTTTTCACCCCAAACTACACAAACACGACCTTCGCTGCAAAAATTTATGTACAGAACGTAATCATATTCTATTTCAAATTCCATGTAGATTTATAAATGTTCTGCATGGTAGTTTATTTTTCCTCATTACTATACGCACATTGAATGCATAAATAGTAATTAAAGTTTTTGAACTTTTAATAATAACAAAATATAAAAAAATTTTGATACTCTTCTAATATCACGTCGAAAATTGGCGTCGATTTGAACCCAAGAAAGTGATGAGAGTTAGAAACAGTTCCTTAAAATCTAAAATAGTTCCTCGAAATATTTTAAATCTCTTTTTTTTAATTAGAGATTTAAAAATTGTTGCTTAATTATTCAAGTTACAAATTGAAATAATATATATATATATTTGAGCAGCTGTTTTACCCTATTTATTCATATTTCCTCAAAAGCAATTAGAATGAATAGATTTGTTTTCGTGGAATAAAAATTGGATGAAAATCCTTAATTTTTTAAATAGTCATGTAACAAAAATAATAGAGGAAACTAGCCTCTAATGAATAGTTGAATTAAACTGCATTATTAAGAATTATTTTCTTATTAAATTACGTAAAAATAATTTTTAATTCCTACAGAAAACTAAACTTAAGCAATCCTTAATTTTTATTGACTCATTTTTCTAAGGAATGATATTTTTCATAACAAAATAACACAATAAAAATTGGGTATAAGGGAATTTGATCCTAATTGCTGTAGATTAGTTATCAACTAATTAAAATATTTTTTTTAAAATTCGTCCATCGCAGATTTAGAAATTTATGAATGAGTTTGAATTTAAAGTAAAAAGAAACTTTAAAATTGATTGAGATAAACAATCTCTGGAACCTTGTAAAATATTTCAATCGAAATTATATATTCTTATTTTAGCATTTTAGGATCTCGAGTATTTGATTCTTTTATTTATATACTTGAAGCTTCCTAAATTAGGTCCTTTCAAAACAAACATATTGCCTCTTGATTAAAATGTGTATCATTTGTGATATGACTCTTTTTGATACTTACACGAAGCCAAAATGGGTCAGGTTTAGAATTTCTAAATGTTTATCTTTTCTGAGACGATTTATTATTATTGCAAATTTCAATCTGAATTCACTGATTCACGCGGCTTTTTTTTTGTTTTATTTCTGTTGACTGACCTTTTTCAGACTCAAATGATAAGATTTCGAACTTTACAATCTTTTTCTCTTATTTTGCTTTCTTATTATTATTTCTTAGATTTATTTTCTCCCAATTTTTATTGTGTTATTTTTGTATAAAATAACTTTCCGATTTTAATGTCAATTTTTTAAATCAAAATTGTTTAAAAATTAAGGATTGTTTAAGTTTAGTTTTCTGTATTAATCGTAGCATGGAACGTGCTTGTTCACGATTAATATAAAAATTAATAAATTAAATTATATTCTTTATGAAGTCTTCATACCAAAGTGCTAAGTGTTCTTCATATATTTTCCTAAAAATGTTATTACTTTTCGAGTATATTGTCTTCTGGTTAGCAAAGTATGCAAGCAAAATAAGTGCTGTAGAACACAGAAAGTATTTAGAATTTCACATCTCAAAATTAAATCTAACTCTTTTAAAATATTGGCATTATTACAAAGATTTATTACTATTGTTATTATTATTTTATTATTTATTACTATTTATTATTATTATTTATTTATTCACTTTCTACTGTGCAGGAATTTAAGGAAGTCTGGGAATTGTCCAGGAATATCGTGAACCAAAAATAGACACCACTCTTTTGCGTTGTAAATATCGTGGTATACTAATTAGTATCTAAATGATGTCGAAACTACGATGGAAATCTATTGATGAAGTGAAATAAATAATTTTAAGAGCAAAGATAAAATTCTTTCACTTGTCGTATTAAAAAGTTTATATTCCGCGCTCCTGTCACTATGAAACATCTGCGCCTCTCACCTGCTGCTACCGTGAGGCCTTCCCACACGTAACGTTGCACTCGCATCCATCTTCGGTCCAATCTTAATAAATAATCGTTATTATTGGAGTATATCTGCTTTCACGCGGCTTGGGATGGCGAATCCCATGGGGATCATTCCTAGTGCGACGAACCGCTGCGATCTCTGGACTTTTTTTGCAACAGTCGTATGAATGGCGACAATGATCTATTGCCGCTTTACCTTTTACTCCGAAGGTGGTATTAAACTTGGCAGAATTCTCTCTCTCTCTCTCTCTCTCTCTCTCTATTTCTTTAAAGCGAGAGACAGAGAGAAAATTTCATTTTTTGGATTTAACGTTTAATTTCATGTACCAAAACTTTTAAACATTAAAATGAACGAATTTTTGTATTGATTGTATTTTAACTCTGTTTATAGTTTAAAATACAATCAATATAAAAATTCGTTCACTTGAACGTTTTGAACTTAAATCACATTTAATTTCTTAAACTCGGGCGAATAATATACCCTGAAAGGGCTATAAATTTCTTCCCACGTTCTGGTAAAAGTTTCGGATAAAAAAAATTTTGTTATTCCGTACAGAACTTTCGGACGGATTAATTTTCTTCCGGAATTTGTTTCCGAACCAAACAGATTCACTCCTATCTAATCCGAATTCAGACTAAAAGATTCCTATCCGATTTAATACATTTTAATCCAATGTCGAATCTACGGATTTAAAAGGATTGAAAGGTGAATTCGGATTGATTTCGTATGCATTTCTTTTGGAGACCACAGAATAAAATTGATTAAAAGGTATATATTCGGATTAAAATGAATTGAAACCTTGTTTCAAATAAGATCGTATAAATGAAGCTGCCTGGTTCTGACATAAATTCCAGAATGATTCGTAAAGTTTCGAATTGGTACAGAATGATTTTCAGTTTGAAATTTTCGCCAGGGTATTTTTTGTACAAATTACAATCTTTATTGCATACTAATGCATTTTATCCTCGTATGATAAATTTTCTCAATAAAAATTAGTTATAATCGAGAAAGATAAACTCGATATCTACCCTTGAAGATGGGTCGATCGTTAAGTGGATTTTTCTTGTAAAATAAACACAGGCGCCTTGCGTTAATGCAGGACCGGTACTTTAATGCATCTATGATATGATAATGCAGCGTTTTCACATTGGATTATGCATGTGGGTTCATGTATGATAATTTGGCGAGACAAAGCCGCATTGTCGGGACATAAATTGAATCACTGCCCCCCTCCGAGATCTCTCTCTCTCTCTCTCTCTCTGTTTCTCTCTTTATTTTTTCCAATCTTTCTCCTCCTCCTCTTGATCCTTTAGTCACCCCTTCCCACCCCACCTCATCCCCCATCTGTGCACCACCCGAAACGCCCACTGAGAGACTCTTGCTCTTTCTGCCTACATGACGCTTAAAATCATTTTAGCTCCGTTAAAAGTCTTGTAATTTTATGTTATCGCCATGAGCCTATAGGGTGTCCCTGTAGGTATGGCCCCCTTGTTCATTCACAAAGCGAGTCATTCGCGAAAGGACCCTTTATTGTCATTACTATGTATAACGTGTAACACATCACGAGATGGCATGTGAATTTTTTTATGATTTGCTCTCGTCTTGTTATGTGTCACATTCACAAAATATGCTAATTCATAATGTATGCGATGCATGATAGTTTGTTAAAAATAAGATATTTTTTTTTAACTCTACTTTTTTTTCAGATGTGCTGATCTATGTCACTGAGAAATTCTGAAAAGTATCCTGTTTTCGTATTGGACTATGTAGAAGTCGAGGTAAATGTTGTACTTGAGCTAAATTTCATTATAAATTTGAATTCTCTAAGATAAAATCGGCAAAGTATGAGTTATTGAATCAAATCAGTAAGGATTTTCTCGGATTTTTCAGTGATTTGATCTTTACTGATTTTGATTCAATGACACACTTCTCACTGATTGAAATGATATAATAGTATCCACCAGTGAAATTTTTTAAGTTAACAACCACGTGAGATACGCTCTTATTGACCCCCACACGAGATACGTCCTTATTCATCCTAACCCTGAAATACGCCCTTATTGAATATTTGTCGCCATTCGAACATATGGTCTTTCTTTGGTAAAAATAGAACAAGAATGAAATTTCTTAAAAATAAATGTAAATTTCCATCATAACCCAGTGGGCACGAATATCCCAAGACATTTTTAGGATGTCCTAAGTCAGAACAAATAATGTTCTAAAAACATACAATGTTCCAAAGACCTTTTTAGGACGTTTTTGGAACATTGGGCGTTTTTAGGACGTTCTAACAACGTATTTGAATTTCATGCCACTGGGAAAAATATAAAAAATTATAAATAATTATTTATAAAAGTATTGATTCAAAATAAAAGTTTCTCACAATTTTATCCACGGTGTGGTGATAGAGCAGTGCTCTCAGATCGAGCTAGAAATTTATCCCCTCCATATCCACTATTTTAGCGCAAAAAAACAATTTTTCAAGTATAATTTGGTAAAATTTTAAAATTATTTCTCTTTTTAAGTGTTTTCTTGAATTATATAAATAAAATTTCCCTTATTATATACAATAAATTACTTTTTTTTCGATAAATTGTAAATGTAGAGGGGGTAAATTTCTAGCTCGATCTGAGAGCACTGTGATAGGGTCGATCGCCCCCACCCCTCCAACCAAAGGTTCTTGAATCGGTTTCTTAATCCGTCCGATAGCATTTAAAAACCTTTAAAAGATTTTTACATTCTCATCAGAGAGAATGTATTAGATTTGACTGATTGGATTGTCCTTTGGTATACTCTTTTAGTGTCCCAAAATCAAGGTCAAGTTAGTTGGCCAGCCATTTTGGATAAAAATTCAAAAAGTTGGAGCATTTTGAAAATTTTTGAAACCACTTTTTTTAAAATTTAAAAATTCTAATGACAAATGTTCGTAGTACTCAAAAAGACGAACAATTTTTATTAATGACTTTTTTGGATAACAAAAAATTGAAAGACTTATAACATTTTTAAAATAAAAAAAAATGAAATAAAGCTTGAATTAGAAGCCAAACAATGCACAATATGAAAAAAAATCTAAAGATGAAAAATGTTTCTTTTTGAACACTCTATAGGATAGGTATAGTAACTTTTTGAATTTCCTTAAAAAATCTAAAATTCAAATTTTGAGCCAAATAACGCGATACAGAGAAAATGATAAGAAACATAATTATTGGCCTTAAAAAGATCTACAAGTGCCCCTTGAACCATTTTTCAACAGGATGAGTAGTTTTCGTTTTATTCATGAAAAATATTGTTAAACAAAGCCGAGCGCGAAGCGCGAGTGCCCTGATGAGAATGTGCTCCTTAAGGTCGATATAACCTTAAGTAAATTAGCTTTCGTTTGCATTCCATTCCATTTTGTAGTAATTTAAAAACAAATAGGTGCAAACGTCGCGACGTTCGCAAGCGTCCCGAAGGGCGCAAGCGCGCGAAATTTCTGGAAATTCTATGACAAGATTTAAAATCCCAGAAATCATTTTAAGGGCATGTGTTACTTTACCATAAGAGAAATTTATTTAAACCTATTATACATTCATAATAATAGTTATTGACTCTTATTAGTTAAAAATATATATTGAATTATAATTGGTTTAACTAATTTGCTCTTATGGTAAAGTATCATATGCCCTTAAGGGTGTTGGAGTCAAGTTCTAATCCAAAAATTGTATTTCTTCATTTTACTAAACAAATATTAAATTTGGAAATTTTTACCTTTGTAGATTTAATCAATTTTTAACTAGAATTATTTTTACAGAGCGAGACAATATCTAATTAAAATATTTTTTTAGGAAAATGAAAATATTCAATTTTGAAGTTAGATTTTGAATGCCTCATTTTATGCAAAAAGTATCGGAATTAAATATTTTTTCGCTCTGTGTGCAGTCTTAAATTTGAATAAGGATTAACGGTACAGAGCAAAAAAATATTTATCTATAATTTTCGTTGAGTAAAATGGAGAATTGAATTTTGAGCTTTTAACGCCCTTAATTAAATCTCTTAACATTTCACGAAAACATTCGAAATTGTTTAAAATTTATGGAAATCTCTTCAATTTTCCAAAGACTTCGTGAAATTCATTAAAATTCTATAATAATATTTAAAATATTTCTACATCCTTCAATATACATTAAAAGTATTAGAAAATCTCATTAAATTCCAAGAAATCCTTAAAAATTCCACAAAATCTTTTAAAAATCCGGAAAACCTTTAAAAATTTCTTAAAATTATTCCAAATCTCATGAAATTTCACAAAATATTTTAAAACTTATAAAAAATCTCTTGAGTTCTTTTAAAATTCCTCGAAAACATTCGAAATCGCATAAAATTCGTTGGAGTCTTTTAAAATTCTTATAATTCTATTAATGTTATTCCTGAAAATTTCAAAACATTTAAAATCCCTTAGAATTCTCTAGAGTTCTTAAAAATCTTTTAAATTTTTAAGGAATTCCTTCGGAATTTCTCCAAAATCTCGTATAAACATTGAACTATTTATTAAATTCTACATTTTTGCTCTCTAAATTTATAAATCATGAAAATTCCACTGGTTCAGATTAAGAGAGTGATTGGCTTTTGAATGACTTGAAGTTGTACGAAAAAAATCAAAATAATCGTAATAATCGCGTGTTGATTTACTAGTACATAATAATAAAAAGAGCTGCGCGCAGCATATAAACACAAATTTTAAATAATAGTTATGAATGAAGCTCGACTAGTTGAGACGAATGATTGGTAATTATTGGTCGAGTGGGTATAAAATCGATTTAGTATAAACATGGGAGTGCATCAAAGTGTTTAAGCTTAAGTTGGGACTGGAATCGCGATTTAGTGCCGCCTCCCTCGCAACAAGCGGAACGATAAATCCTACGGGACACTCGAATAGGCATACGGTATATATCGTATGCACGGCCGCCGCGCACCAAATACCATTTAAATGCACATACGGACGCAAGAACTTGAACGCGCTTGAAACATAGACCCATCAACATACATAAATTCGCGTCCGCGATGCGGTGGGCCCAGTCCAGCAAAATTCTGTACCTGTACCTTCGACATCGCGAGCCGCGTTCGCGCGCTATAAATACATATAAATATTCCCATAAATCCCACCGATGGGTGCATTACACGTATGGTGACAGGGAGAGAGAGCCTCCTTCTTCTCACGTGCACCTTAGATACGTTCTAAAGTCCCATAAAGGTTCTATGTATGTATAATGTATATTCTGGAGATTAACGCGTGCTTCACTTGGATCGATTGCAAAGAGTATCGTGGCGACTTTTGATAGGAAAATAATCGTGAATTTAAGGATGTTGAAGCCAAGTTCTGATCTAAAAATTCGATTTCTTCATTTTACTCAACCAATATTAAATTTGAAGTTTTTTTCCACTGTAGGATTAATCAATTTTTACCTATAATTATGCGTACAGAGCAAGAAAATATCTAATTCAAATATTTTTAACTAAAATGAAAATATTCAATTTTGAAGTGAAATTTTGGATTTTTCGTTTTATGCAAAAAGTATCGAAACTAAATGCCCTTAATTAACCATCTTTTCCAGGTAGGAAAAATAATTGAGAATTTTTAGATTCTTTAAATATAAAATTGTAATTCTTTATCTAATTTCAGGAATTTTCATAAGTTTCATGAAATTCCTTAAAATGCCTTTATTATCCTTCAAAAATTGGTGAAATTCCTTTAAATTTCGTAAATTTACTTGATATCCCTGAAAAATGTCTAAAAATTTCTTAAGAGTTTCTCAAATTACTTAAAATTCCACAAAATATATAGTCAAAACCCTTAAAATTACTTTATAACGTTCGATATATTGGTAATATCACTTTTTTAAGATAGGATATTTATGATTTTATTATAATTTCTACTTGTCTTGCTTCAGGTTTTACATCTCGAAAATAAACTTAAAAAATGAAATCTATGGAAATATAAGCGCCATGTGTGTATTTGGTTACGCTACTGAATGCCAACCTGCCTCCAACCTACGTTAACTACTACCTACCCACCTACCTACTTGCGTATATACGTACAAACGTAGAACTCGCTCATGACATAAAAAAATGAAAGAAAGGCGAGCGTCGTATTTTCTCCAGTAAACGAGTTGCACCACGAGGAACACGTATGGCAGGGCAGTTCTTTCTTTCCTCTCGAGTATCACGTCACAACCGTAGATCGTCTTTATGGCAGGAGAAGATAACTTCGTCAATGTCAAGGAGACGAGAAAATTGCCCTCTACTGTCTTTTTTCGTTCCAATCTCTCCCAACTTATCAGAATCTATTTCAACCTATCAAAATTCTTGGAAGCTATCAACGAATCAGAAAGCAAAAGCATGGACATTTATCTTTAAAGAATTGTTCATCTTGATTCGAGTGAAAAGACAAGAATTCAAAGACCCCAATGAATGTGGTAACTTCTCCTTCTTAAGTGTGGTAAATTAGAGAGCACGGAATGACTCCTTAAATTATTATTTCCACCCTCAGCCTCTTAACACGTAGAAGCTTTTAGAGATGCTAGTTCACAGGTTCAGGGAGATTGTCATACCCCACCCTTTTGCCAGCTATCTTTGGGATCTGTTCTCTCGCCAGGTAATTCCTAGCATATCTCTTGGAGAAGATCACTTTAAGTGGGGGAGGTGACGAAAACCTCGAGTTGGAAATAAATATACGATGAGGGCATTTGAGGTGACTAATTTTTATAACATTTTGCCCTTCTAGGTGTTAGAGGCTCCCTCAAATAGCACAAAAAATTCCCTAAATATTTCCTCGAGATTAAAATGCAATTTTGGGAATACTTAGGGGTCACAATGGTTCAGCAGTTCAATTACAGGGTAAATAGGGGATTGTTTCATCGTTTAAATTTTACGGAGATCATTTTTTGGTAATTCCAACAAAATAGGTGGTTGAGCCTGGTATTAGATTGGAAAAGAGGTAGGTAAGGATTCAAACAATTAGACAAAGAATAGACATGGATAGAAAAATAGGGATTGAACAAGATAGGTGCGGCAGTGGCAGATTGCAAAAGAGATAGAAAAAGATTGGTGTGGATAGGCAGAGAAAAGGGAAAGATTGAAGAATAGATAAAAATAGATTGGGTAATATATAGGGAAGGATAGATTTGGATACAATTTTCCTTTCTATTTCAATTCTGAAGATTAAAAAATTTTTTAAATAAATATTCCAGTACTTTAATAAAATGTCCCTAATAGCCCCCGAAGATGGGGCTATTAGGGACACTATTGACCCCATTTCAAGTCAACACGTAACTTGCAATGAGGTCAACTGGAACAATTTCTATTCGGGGTTTCGTCGAAGGAATCGATTTAGGTCTGCAGAGAAGAAACAGAAGACGAGCGACTTCTCGGCAGGAGAGAAATACGAAAAACAAAGCGTAATAGCAAATTCTTTGGCGCTATCTGAATCTGCCTCCCATGAGGCATCTTAACCCGACTAGGGCCCCTGGTATCTTCCGATCGCACGTCCGAAATGTCAGACTCGTGACCTCTCTCACTATTTTACGTTGCGCGGTTAAACGCGCGTCTCCCACGTTTCCATCGTACAATTACGCGCCACCCGGGTCCAGTATATTTCGGACTCTAGCGCGGACTGGGCATAAGGTCCTAACGAGCTGATCACTATCAGATCCCGGCATTCGCATGAGTCATTTTTGAACGAGCCGCGAGCAACTCTTGCCGCGAGCCACGCTCTTAAGTTGCGGCAGCCACAGCGGCAGCTCCTCTTCCACATCGACAGATCGATACTGCAAGATCGATTCCCACTTCCTCAACAACAACCCTACCTGATTCGCAAACGATACCTCAGAGACTCAAACGGATTCCCACTGCTGTAAATCTGATTGCAATGATGGGAAAATGAGAGACACACAGCAAAGAGTAGATCTTAAAAATTATTTACACGCACCTTATTCTTTACGATAAGAGCAATTTTATAGTTTTGGCAATTTTACGTTTGAAATAATCGGGGAAACCAGGGTCATGTGTTCCTACTTGCCCCTGTATCGAAGTAATTAGGGATAGGCACTGGAGCAATTCGGGACACGTCGCACAAAAACAAGTATAAAATTCTAGAAAAATTTTAGAATATTTTGTAAGGCTCTTTAATTGTTCAAGAGGTTTATTTTTGAATCAAGACAGTTTACATTTAAAGAACACTTGTGTGTTAAATATAATAATCGTCACTGCTTCAGGCAATTGTGTCAAAATCCTAAAAGGTAGATTTGATTGACACTATGAATTAATTCTTTACCCAAAATGAAACAAAAATTAGCTAAAATCGATTGGAATTTCTTGAAATTCTTGAAATTGTTTAAATTCTTAAAAGTCTCTTAAAAATTCTTAAAATAAAAAATTTTATTTTTAATTTCTTGAAATCTGTTGAAATCCCTGCAAATTAATTCAAATATTTTAAAATAATTTTTTTATAACTCGCTTGAAGTTCTTTAAAATTAATAAAAGAGATTTCTTTGAATTTTAAATAATTCCTATATATAATTCCTATTAATACCATCTGCTTTAGATTTCTGCACGAATCTCACGGAAGCTTATCATTCTTCCAATATCTTCTTTTGCTATAAAAGAAGCATGAAGGAAAAATAAATTATCTTGCTAATAATAAGCCTCATTCTACCAGGTACCCTCTTTAATTTTTTCAAGGCGGAATTTTACACGAAAGACGTCCCTCGGAAAGGTTCTCTCAAGGATCTCTATTAGGCATGAAATAGTCGTATTATTATCAATATTATGCAGACTCGTAATCCCAACCTCAGTCGGATTTAATAACCACCTGTCAATGCAATAAGGAGGGAATGAAGATAATTAGATTTAGAACTTCTATAACTACCAACTCTAGATGATTTATATCCTGTAGAGCAAGTTAGAGAAATGGGTAAAACTATAATAAACGGGTATAACTATAATTAATGGGTTCACTTCAATAAAGAAGTTAATAACTGACAAATACATAGGTTTGAATGACTTTTGGGTCTTGTGGAAAAATTTTAATTTTCGTTATAAAATGTCTTTTATTGTGGGTTGATCACTCGAATTTTAAGTGTTCATCTGCAGGTTTAAAAATTTTGTAAATTTCCAAGATTTTAGAATATCTTAAAAGATTTCAAGCGATTTTAACAAATTTTAAGAGATTTGAAGGCATTTCAAACGATTTAAGGGGTTATTTTACTTTATAAGCTGAAGAAGAGAGCTATTTTTGAAAATTTTTTTTTTGAGTATATCATGAACGATATGGAAATAAATATTTTTAGGTATGATAAAACGTGTATTAAAATACATAAAAAAATTTTTTTTATTAACTTTATTCAATGTTTATATTAAAAGTAATGATTGTGCGTAGGCTTCTCAAAATCAAAAGGGTAAACGGTACCAGGGATATCTCGGTAACGGCTAGTTGAAAAAAAAACCAAAGTAGGTTTTTAGTATTACTAAAACTAGGCCTGTTGCCTATAATAATTAATATTTATGAAAAAATAACAAAATGGCGGACAAAAATTTTTAAAAAATGCATTTTTTCACTGTTTTTTTGATTAAAAAATTAGTAAAAATGGTATTTTTTAATATATTATAGGCAACAGACCTAGTTCAATATGTGTAGAATGTGTGGTTTAAATTTTATAAGGATCGGTCGAATAGTTTCCATAAAATCGTTGGTACCGTTTGAAAAACACTGTTTTGAGAAATTCGCGTTTAAAACAATAACAACGCAATAAAATAAATAAAAAACAATTTTTTTTACGTATTTTAAGACATCTTTTATCATACCTAAAAATATTTATATCCATATCTTTCTTGACATACTCAAAAAAAAAAATTTGAAAAATAGCTCTTTTTTTTTAAGCGTATAAAGTAGAATAACCCCTTAAAGAAATTAAAAATGTTTTCAAAAAATTTCAAGCAATTTCAAGTAATTTAACAGAACATTTAGTAAACACCCTGGATAATAAACAATTTAATAACTAACTTCTAAATTTCTTTCTGCTAGGTTTGAATACATTCTTATTGAATAATTTTTATTTTTGCTGTAAATTACCTCTTATTTCAATTGTTTTCAATTTGATGATCTCTTGACAGAGTTTCAACAAAAGATTAATTTGATAAACGACAAAGTTGCAAGTAACGCTTTACAACGTTTTATAATCTTTTATCAAGATAGATCAACGATAATCCCTTCTAAGCTCCTTACCCAATGAGCACAAATTGCACAATAAAAAAAAATAATTTCTAAAGGTCTTAATTACCCAATCCAAAGGCTGTAGAAGACACCTGTTGAGGTGCGAATACCGGGAATATATCGCTCTCTAATGAAGACGTACGTGTTGATCGCGACGGCACCGATTAACTCGGGATGATGATTCGCAGATACGAGACTGTAAATTGCGAGTGGGTCCTTGTTCGCGCGCCTTAACGGCCGTGGGTCGCAATTACACGTAACTCGCGCCCTCCGTTGGAGCTCCTAACAGGGAAAAAGGTCGCAGGTGTCTTTCGAGCATCCTCCAATAATCCGCCGGCCGAGTATTGTTACTCGCCACTCTCTTGGAATGCCAAGAGCCTTAAATTGAAATAGGAAGTTCCCCTTGGCGTTAGTTGCCGCTTATGATTTAACGATTAGTTCTCGAGAGAGGGTTTGGCTAATTCTAGAAATAAAAATAGCTGGAGACCAGTCGTAAAGTTCAGGCTCAGGACCACCTGCAAGTGTTTGAAAATGAGGCGCCATCTTTTATGGATTTAAGTATTAGCTTCGAGTGTTGATCTGCTGATGTGCTGAGGATGAAAAAAGTCGATGTGTGATTTATCTTTGGGTGTATTTGTTTTGGTAGAGTTTTGGGTTCGCATTGTTAGAAATGCCAGACCACCGGGTATCTTCAGAGATGTTAAAAGATTTGATGTAGAGAAACTTCTCGTGGCTATTTATAAATCAGCAGATCATTAATTGTTCTGTTCACTCAAAGTTCTTAGAATCTACAATGTTCTTCTTGTCATTGAAGAATGAAGGAAAGCCTTTTAGTTGGTGGAAGATTCAAGTGTTTGCATTATAAAGCAACTCAGCAATGTTATAAGGTGTTGTTACTACGTTCATAGTCTATAGATGTTTTTGCAAACTTCTGGAAATGGTAAGCATGAACCTGCAAATCATTGATCAGATGTTTGAAGATCCTTAGAAGATCTGTGTTCAATGTGAGTTTCTAGACAGTCCTTAAACGGTGATGCAGACAATGTTCCAAAAGCACAATGTCTAGAGTCTATAAATTTTCTTCAGATGATGATTTGTTGTCCTTCGGTTGCTTAAAAGATATTTGCAAATATTCTTGCAGCATCCAAAAACTGACCAATATTGTAAAGTACATATTAAGAAGATGTTCTTGTTTGTTGAGTAGCGAAAGACAAATATTGGAAGTTGTAGATTGATAGTTTACTATTCATACTGTAAAGTATTGTTACTATGTCCACAGTCTAGATATTCTTCACATAATGATTCGACGTCCTCCAGATGTTTTAAAAGAAAGATTTGTCTGTGTTCGATGAAGTTTCCAATTCATAATCAACAAATCTCTACAGAAGGAGTATTAGATGTAGGATCTTATACAAATGTTATAGAGATTTGCGTAGATATTAGTTGATGTTTGAGGTAGTCTTTCACAACATCTCGGAAATTATACACTAGATTGTCTTAACTCTCTTAACTTTCTTAACATTTTTCAGATTTCAGTAGGATTATAAACATCTTTAAAGTCATAGATCCTCCTGAAGAACATCATCTGAGGAGAACATATCTATAATATATACTCTTCGCTAGACATGAACGAACATTCCTTAAGATCGATGCAGACTAACGAAATTCTGCAAATATTTGTTTATTCTCTGTAGATCCTTCGGAAGCTAGATCTCTAGAAATCTTCTCAGCTCTGATAGATTTTGTTGGGACCAAAGCTTCTGTCCCTAAAAGTCTGAATTTTCACATAGGAGTGTTTTTCAGAAGGTCGGTAACAATAAGAGATATTTTAATGGCGCTTTGTATCTCTAGATTCGAGGGCTCCTTTATTTAGCCGCGTCTCGATTCGCCCTTTTGTCTCTTTCCTCGTTCCTTTCTTCTAACTGGACGCTTCGTTATGTCCGCTACCACTTCTTCTTTCGGCTTCGACTACTCTGGGTTATTTTAATTGGATTTTCGCCGAATCTTTTTTCGTCGAAGCATCGCTTCTTGGTTTCGAATGCCATCCGATCACCACATTACACATATATGTCTGTATGAATACAAAAGTCGCTTTTTGCACTGGGTAGGTGTTTAAGGTTCACTTGGGCACTTAAGCTTGCCCTGATTCTCACGATCTCCAGTTGTTCCTCATCTTTTTCTGAGGAATGACGCCAGAACATTCTTTCCATTACTCTTTCTATTGATCGTCAAGTTTGCCAACCATGATAGCTAATTATCTTCTTTTTCATTGAAGCTGACATTTTGATTTTTTTCTTGAAGTGATTTTCTATCGGAAGGGTCGATTACTGCAGGAAGAATAAAATCTTAAGTCTACACGAAGCTTTGCAGACAATGTGAGAACGAGGATTGATCTTTAAAGGGAGTGTTCTTCTGTCTTTCCATGGCTCTACAGTATACAATGTAAATCGATTCTAGAGTAAAAATTCACGCTCGTTTAAAGGACGTCGAATGTCCGATCAATTACTATGGAGCCTTACATGCCGTAACAAATCCATCGAAGCCTTTAATCTCGACGAGAAATCGATGGAACGATACATCGATCGCGGGATCCGCGTCGTAGATTTAACACGCGATCGCGTAAACACTTCTTGAGAGATTCTTACAGTTTTACTGGGAGCTTTCAATATCAATTGAATTCGAAGATTTCAATTTCATTTATGTAAATTGTTTTAAAATTTGATTCTAAATGTTACTTCCCTGTGTTGGAAAATTTCACGGCAGTCTACTGGCTAGTCTGGCCCAAATCTGGTGCTGATCAGTTTTCCATGAAAAAAAAATATCTAAGTTTACCCTTGGCATTAGGGTAACATATCAAAGAAATCAGGAAATGTCAGGGAAATGCGAATAGCTGGCAGAAAAAATAGAAATTGATCTATTAATAAAAATAATAAATTGCAGTTTATTTCACAGATTTTAGAAAATTTTCAAGGGTTTCGAGGGTTTATAAAGAATTTTCGGACATTCTTTGAGATTCTATAGGTTTCTAAATATTTCAAGAAATTTTCAATCATTTTAAGGGATTTTAAGAGTTTTCTATGAAATTTAAGCGATTACAAGAGATGTTTATGGTATTTAAAAAATTTCGTGGAAGTTTAAAGGACTTCATGAAATTTTAAGAGATTTTTAAGAAAAATTCAAGAATTTAAAGAATTGTGAGATATTTTAAAGTTCCTTGTGGAGTTTTAAATGATTTTAAAAAGCTTGTAAGAATTTCAAGAAATTTTGACATCTTTAAGTGAATTTAAGAGAAATTAATGTTTCTATTGGATTTTAATATTCTCGTGGAATTTTAGGAATTTCAGTAAATTTTAAGGACACGTAGTAATTACCATATATGCTCTTCAAGGATTTGAAGAGGAGTTCCTTGGAATATTTTTTAGATTTTAGGAAATTTTAATATATCTTATGAAATTTCAAAAGGTTTTCAAAAGTTTTAAAAGATTTTTTACGAGTTTTAAGTGATTTTATTATATCTAATGGAATTTAAGAGATTTTATGGAATTTTATAGGATTTAAAGTAGTGAAACTTCACGCGATTTTATGGAATATTAAGGAATTTGATGGAATTCTAAGGATTTTCATGAAATTTTTAAGGGATTTTAAAAGTTGTCATGAAATTTTGAAAAATTTTAAGAGATTACGAAAGTTGTGAAATTTTTAAGGATTTCAAGAACTTTCTGTTAATTTTAAACATTCTGACGAATTCTTAAAAGATTTTATGTAGTTTCAAAGATTTAAAATGATACTATACAAATTTTTTTGAAAGTTTCAATAGAGCGCTCTTATTGAAAATTTATTCTTATTTTTAATAATTTTCCGTCAGTTAAAAATTTTTCTAGAAGTTAGAATTTTTTGTCTGGAATAAGTCAAGGAAGTGTTAAGGAAATTGACAAATTTAATCTTGTGGCTCTAGCCTGGTCCAGATGCGGCACTGGTCAGCCTTCCATGATTAAACTACCAAACCAGCCGCAAAACTGGAATCTAGGCGATTCAGTGTAATATAATTATCATTTTTGAGGCACGTTGAGTTCTGTAATAAAGTCTTTTCTTCACCGGCCAAAGTTATTCTTTTCTTCTCGTTCCCTCGATTTTGAAAGGGCTGTTCAGACCTCTCATTAAGTCGAACTCATTTTTCGAAATCGTGAGTAATTTGTGCACGACCGTTATTTGCATCGTCGCAGATGGTGATTACACACTCACGTCTCACGTGGGTCCGTTTTTAAGAGGCGTCGATTCGTTTTGACGTGCGGTGCATAACGCCTCGGGCCCACTTTGATGGGGCCCATTTTGACGAACCAGGGAAGACCCCAATCACTTTGGCCTTCACAAACTCCTCGTGCGGAAGTGTGGAAAGCACACCCCAGGCAATCTTCTCGTCGCTTGCATTTCTCCTCCAGTTGCTTTGCCAAATTTTAGTAGTTATTTGTTATTTCTTGGGCCTTGGTCGGGATGTCTATCTACTAACCGGGAAATAAATGGGAATTGAAATAAATCCAGGATATAAAATTGGATTTTGGATCTTATTGCTTTGGAATTGTGATTTTAAACCTTATATTTTGGATCGTTGTATTTTGCATCTTAGTATATTTTGGTCTTATACTTTGGAATTGTGATTTTGGATCTTATATTTTAGTTCTTATTTTTGAGACTTGCAGTTTGGCCATAATTTTAAGACCCATTTTTGGATTTTCTATTTTATGTCTCAAATTTTCTGCTCTAACATTAGGCCTTACACTTTGGATCCTTTTTTAAATATTATACTTAGAACTTGTATTTTTGGCCTTGTGTGTTTGGGTCTTAAATGGGTCCTATATTTGTGTATTATATTTTTTATTTTTTTTTTTTGTTTCAGGTATCCTATTTTATATCTTATTTTTGAGACTTGTGTTATTGAAGTTTACTCATACTGTTCAGTACTGTCGATTTGGAACTTACTTTGGGACCCAAGGCTTAATACAGCTCTCGAACGAAAGTGGAATTATTTTGCGATTTTAATGCGAATACATTGATTTAGTGAGTATAAATTCAGCATTTACGTCTTAATGACAAAGAGTGTGTTTGTATGTTGGTGGCAAAAGGAATGAATAAGGAAGACTAGAGACTACCAGCACCAGAGCATTAAATTAAGATCCGGTGTTAAATAAGGCGGTGAGGCCCCCTGCCGGGAGGGAGAGTAGGTATTAACCGTCATTGGGCCCCTTCGGTTCGGGACTGTTGTTCGTGTCTTCATCTCGCTTTCAAAGCCGCCACGGTAGCATTTATTAACGCTTGTACGAGGCGTGTAAGACGACTGGAAAGAAGCACCTTTAGTCGGGTAGCGAACATCCTGGGAGGAATCACATCCCGTATTTTATGCACCAGAAAAAACTCGAGCACGCAATAGCAATAGCAAGGTTATTTATAATGAGGACGGTTCAAAAGGACGTAACCACTTCCAAGTGGAATGCATCTCTTCCTGTCATCGCTTTCATTCTTTTCGCAACCTTTATTAGAAAAATTCAATGACATGACATCATTCAGTTTCTTATAAAATTTTAAAAGATTATATAGGATTACAAGAGATTTTTATCATTTTCAAAAGATTTTAAGGGATTTTAAAGTTCCTCATGAAATATTAAAACATTTTAGGAAATTTTTCAAACATTTTGTTGAATTTTGAAAAAAAAACCTTCCTTATTTGACCTTCATATACTTCTGGGGTCTTCAGCGAATTCAAGAGATTTCATTGAGTTTCCTCCACTGGGGTAAATTTTTACCAAGTGAAAACTTAAATTCTGCTGGGAATAAAGCTGGGTCCATTGTGAGGCCCACTAATTCATTGATCGACCGCTCGCTGTTATTATTGTTATTAATCCAATTAGTGCGTCATCGGTTTTTTACACTTGCAAAATGACTCAACACTTTATCCTTTTCTTATCGACGCTTTTATAAAGCAGGCTTCAAATTGGATATTATAATTAATTTTAGAATAGTTATGAGATTTTCAAGCACTAATTTTTTCCTGGAATTCATCATATAGTTGGTATTAATGTTTCTTAGATTGTAAAAGCCAATAAAAGTGAGTCAAGTTTTAGTACACCTTTTGCATTTCTTACGTCAGAGGACCCATCTTGTCAAGATTCTCTCTGCTATTCTGATTCAGAGAGGCGCGTGACGCGTTCTTTTGAAAATGCTCGAGCCTTATGACGTTTACAAATAGCTGTTAAAAGGCGTATTGTAAATCCGCGTGTTGCCTAGCTTGAAAGGAAAAGAGAGAAAGAAAAGTGGATTCAACATTTATTGCGACCCGCAGTCGTAAAGACATATATTTCATAAGCAAGCAAATGAATAATGTCTGAAAGAATTTGCGTATACAAAATTCCGAATAAAAAGTGGAGGATATTGCAAAGTGTATACTTGAGTGTACAAGCTGAAAAACCTTAAGGATTTAAATGACTATTTTAATTGTCGAGAAGAATATATACTTTCATTTTTTGGGAATTTTTCAAAATTATTTATTACAGTATTTATTTACCAATAAAAGACTGATTACATTAAATTATATGCAAATGCCATTTAAACATGAAATTTAAACGATTTTGAATAGTATGTAGAAATTTGAAAAGATTCAAAAAAATTTTTATGATTTTCCAAAGATTTTCTATAATTGTAAACATTTTAATGCAATTTAAGGAATTTCAAAAAATTTTAGCGAATTTTAAGGGATTTTAAAGTTTCTCATGACATTTTAAGGCCATGTAAGACTTACCCGATCCCTACCTTATTGACATTTTTTTGTCTGCAACGCTACGTCTACATTTATTGAGATATCAAATTGAAAATTTTTAAATTAAAGAAAATATGCTTAGGTTTGTTTATCTGGTCTTAAATTTTTGTAATAAAAAAATAATTTTTTTTTTTCAAGTGTCAATATTTAAGACCAGATAAACGTACCTTTGTGCTTTACCTTCAATTTCAGAAATTTTCAATTTGATATCAATAAATGTAGACGTAGCGTTGCAAACAAAAAAATCTGCCAGCTTACGCGGGCACATTCTCATGCACACGTCGCGTTTCGCGCTCCGTATTGCGCGCTTCGCGACGCTTGCGAGCGTCGCGACGTTTGCACCTATTTGTTTTTAAATTACTACAAAATGGAATGGAATGCAAACGAAAGCTAATTTACTTAAGGTTCTATCGACCTTAAGGAGCACATTCTCATCAGGGCACTTGCGCTTCGCGCTCGGCTTTGTTTAACAATATTTTTCATGATTAAAACGAAAACTACTCATCCTGTTGAAAAATGGTTCAAGGGGAACTTGTAGATCTTTTTAAGGCCAATAATTATGTTTTTTATCATTTTCTCTGTATCTCGCGTTATTTGGCTCAAAATTTAAATTTTCGATTTTTTAAGGAAATTCAAAAAGTTATTATACCTATCCTATAGAGTGTTCAAAAAGAAATATTTTTCATCTTTAGACTTTTATTCATATCGTGCGTTGTTTGGCTTCTAATTCAAGTTTTATTTCATTTTTTTTGATTTTAAAAATGTTATAAGTCTTTCAATTTTTTTTTATCCAAAAAAGTCATTAATAAAAATTGTTCGTCTTTTTGAGTACTACGAACATCCGTCATTAGAATTTTTAAATTAAAAAAAAAGTGGTTTGAAAAATTTTCAAAATGCTCAAACTTTTTGAATTTTTATCCAAAATGGCTGGCCAACGAACTTGACCTTCATTTTGGGACACTAAAAGAGTATACCAAAGGACAATCCAATCGGTCAATTCTTTTGAAAGTTATCGTGCTAATAAACTAAAATCTGCAGACAGACAGACAGACAGACAGACAGACAGACAGACAGACACATTCGTAAAAACATGTTTTTCGGGTTCAGGGGGTCCCAAAACGTGGACATTTGATGAAAACTGGGGGGGGTCAAATTTTACACAAATCTAATACATTCTCTCCGATGAGAATATAAAAATGTCGGTAAGGTAGGGGATCGGGTAAGTCTTACATGGCCTTAAAGAATATCAAAATCTTTTTAGAAATTAAAAGAGATTTTCAGAAATCATAGAAAATTTCAAGAGGTTTGCTAGCAATTTTAAGAAATTTTAACGAATTTTAATTTCATTGAGTAAGAGATTTAAAACGACATATATTATGCGAAATGTTTATAATAATATCAATAGCATTATCAGGAATCATAATTGTCGATTGGCATTTGAGCTAAACGACCCCGACCTCCATCCTGTTGTTTAATGTGAGGGTAAATAGCGACATATTCGAAATAATTGCGGAGGCCGTTGAGCGTTCGCCTTTGACGAGGTGTGACGTTCTGTGAGCACGCATTGATGCTACACACATCGTAACTTTTCAAGCAAATTTCGTACGTAATTAACAACGCCTAATTAACAATATGATAAAAAACCACTCGTAAAAAATTATCGTAAAATTCTTCTATTTATTATATTCTCATTTGTGTAAAATTTGACTCCCCCACCCCTTTTTTTTTGTCAAATGTCCACGTTTTATGACCCCCTGAACCCAAAAAATCTGTTTTTACGAATGTCAAGGAAATTTGTTTGAAAGTCAGGGAAAATTCAGGGAAATTGAAAAAGAGAGTAATGGGATAAAATTGAAAAAATAAAATTATACTACACCCTGGCACATCAAAATTCATATAAATAGGTCAGTTTCAAGGGAATCGGAGTTGAACCATTTTTTTCGTAAGTTCAACCGAAATTTCAATCACTTCTGTACCTACTTGAAAAGTTGATTGAATTTTCAAGAAATTTCTAACAGTGTACTTGCGAAATCAACAAACTTTTTTCAAAATGTGCCTAACTGAAACTTGAACAATAACGATAAATCTATCTGTCATGATTGACCATAAATTTAGTTTAATGTTTCTTAAATCGTTTAGAATAGATTGTCAGTATCTCGTCTCAGAATGGACCTAATTGAATTCCAGAATTTCCTCCTGGCCTCTCCTTTTTCCCACCAATCTCTGGAGAGTTGACGTCGCATCGACATTCGACCGCAGGCAATTGGGCCCTTCGCGAAATTCATCGACCTTATAAATACATCGAACAGATCGAAAGCTTCGATTTCTGTGTCGTGCCGACGATAGTTGGTATACCTGCTATCTCGAAATCGAATATCCAGTCCAAGGTGGTCCTCGGATCAGCCTCGAGCCATGGTCAGCTTCGCTTGGATGGGCCTAATTGCAAGGGGCCTTGGGTTGTGCCCGCTTCTGTTAGGGGCTCTTCATAAATATAAACATGTGTGACCAAAAACCCTCCCTTATTTCGTCCTGATATACTTTTGCGATCTTCAATCAGTCGTAATATCACGATTTTAATGCGAATTTAATGTGTTTCGTATTAAGGCTGTAAAATCCAAATTCTAATTTCAAAGTTCAATTTGGAACGACTGAAATTTCCCGAAATATTATAATCAGATTTTTTATTGCTCTGTAGCACTTTTCTTTATTGAACTAAAAATCCAAATAATAATAAAGCTACTATTGGTTCTCAAATTCTTCATTTGATTCTTATTGCTCTGTATGAGATTCTTGTCTTGTTGTTGTTCATCGAAATGTTCTGGTTTCGCATTGAAAACCCGTTCTTATCGTCAAAATATTTAAACAACCCGGTTCAGAAACATAAAACATAAATGTAGAAAAAGAAAAACGAATGTTCAATTTACAGAAATGTTTAATAATTCCCTTGTATCCTCGTCATTACTTCTTTCATCATCACGTCAGTCACCTTTCCATAAAATTAATTAGATCAGAGAGTCATTTTGTTAATGTATCACTAATGGGATCTATTTTTCAATGTTCCTGAGATAAATCTGACAGTAATGATGGTAATCAGTCTTTAAATAAGAATTGTAATACCGTCTCATGATTATCGATCAAAGATCGACTGATGGAGGGACTCTATTAGTTCGATGATCTCTTAAAGGGTATCGATCAACTCGACAAGTCACTACCTGTTTTGAAAATTGATTCTTCCTCAGAATAGATCTCTCTTTAAAATATTTATCTTCAAAATGGATCTTTCCTTGAAATAGATGTTTCTACAGAAAAAAAGCTGTCTTCGACATAGGTGGTCTTTTAAATACTCAGATCTCATATCATATAAAATAGGCTTCTTATTTTAATTTTCTTGAACGGCATTGAGTGGAATTTAATAGAATTAATTAAAATTGAATGGAATTCAGTGTAATTCAATACATTCTAAAAAATTCTGCGAATTTTCTTTGCGATTTCTTGGGGAATATTCCACATTTCTTATGGGGAAAATGATTTTCCCGAACATTTTAGGCAAGTTTCCTAAAACTTCTGGAAATGTACTTATTTTGAGAAATTTCTTAAAATTTAACAAATTGAACAATACCTACAATTCTGTAGGGAAATTTCCTAAATAATTTGTGAATTAAGAAATGCCTAAAACATATTGGGCGAAATTTCTCAAAAAATGTTTGATTTTCCATTTAAGTTGTTAAACTTAAACTTTGATTTTTTAAAATGATTTCTTCTTTGAAAATTGGGTTTTGCCACTAAAAATTATTACTATTGACCTAGTGGATAGTGTAGTCAGATTTTGGGCTGCTTTTGGGCTACTCAATGAGAATTTGGGCGATTAGTAGCCTAATCTGATAACTCAGCTAGTGGATTATTTATCAACATTAGTTGTTTTTAATTTATTAAATTTTTAAGAATTTCAAGAAGTTTCCAGGAATTTTAGGGATTTGACAAATTTTACGTGACTTTTAAGGACTTTGGTTTGACTAATTATTTAATTTAAACCATTTAATTACGTAAATTGTACGCCTTTTAGTAATTTATTTAATAGTGAGTTATTTATTTCATCCTTGTTACTAATTAAATTAGAAACTTTTTACTAACTTATAGTAAATGACTTTGCACTTATATTAGGCTGAAGTTTCAGACGTCTACTCAGACGAATTTTTTTTTTCATCAAAGATTTCTTATCAACAATTAAAAATATTGTTTGTTAAAACATTTCCCCTGCTTTCTGTTACAATAAATAAAATTGTTGTAAATAAAACACTTTATTTCCAGAGAATCTGTGAAGAAAAAAAATTCATCTAAGAAGACTTTTGGAAGTTCAGCCTGACATTTCGAATTTGCCTTCTTTTTCTGAATTTTCCATTTTTTATGAAATTTGACAAATGCTCTCAATTCTCACCTGGATTGTCTAGGTCCCTGCATCTGCCCAAGAATCAGAAGGGCAATCGCGGTCACCGCGATGTCACCGCGACGCATCTCTTACATCACAATCACCCTGTTCATTGATTTCACGACACAATCGTCGGAGCACTCTCTCTCATATTCCTTGCCTTCGGCATTGAAATCTCCAACCAGGAGCTTTTACACACATCCCTCACTGATCCTAAAAAGACCACATACTAAATATACCACTCACTTAAACAAAGTGCATCTACAAACATCTTTCAGATCTATATGGTGGTTACTAAGGCTTTACAAAGAAGGGAAGACGATCCGATCCGGTAAGTCGATCGACGGAACACGATATCGAGACAAACCCGGCGAGACTTGACGACCGAATGGCTCTGGGTCGAAGGAATCAAACAATCAAACCGGAAGACCTCCGAATCCCCTTCCGGTTACCAACCCGTTCTCCACTTATCCAATTTACAAATTCTGATACAGAAAGTCTCATCAAATCAAAGTCTCATCAAATCAATGTCTCATTAAATCAATGTCTCATCAGATCAAAGTCTCATCAATAATCTCATTAATCAAAACTTAGATGAAAACACTTTGTCAATTATCTATGTATTAGACAGCAGAATTTAGTTTACTTCCGATGGAAAAGTGCCAGGCTAGACTCTAATTTGCCAAACTAGCTTTCTGTCTTTAGCTTTTTATTATCCGTCGGAAAAAGTCGGGAACCATCATCACTCATCAGACCAATGCTAATCGACGCCAATTCGAAAGCACCGGCGTGTCCAACCTCACTTCCGGAACTCGACGCCTGTGACCTTTATCGCATATCGATTTGAAGATACAACAATGTATCGTTTAGCAATGTTTGCTGTCATGCTTCGATGCACTTGATTCACTTTCCACTGAAATTTGAATGACGAATCGAATGAAACGAATCGATCAATTTATAGGATATGCGCGTCGGAAGTTGATACAATTCCCGAATATGCTTTGCTTTTTGGAAACAAAGTTTTAATTGGAGGAAGGTTTTAATTGATCTTCGGGACAACAGAACCTTGCTGATAAGTTTGATAAAGGTTTATCAGCGCATAAATCACTGGTTCCAATAATTTTCGGTTGGTTAATTATTGTGTTAATGTTGTTCTTCCAATTGCTTCCGCTGTTTCCCCACTGCCACTTCTTGTCTTGTTGCTTTATCGCTTTAGCAATTATTGACCAACCCTTGGCGGTTTTCTAAGCCGCAAAGTATTATCTTTCGTATCCAAATAAACTTGGAAGAAGTTGCAAGATGTTTAGACGAGTCTCGCACTAAAGAAACCAAACACAATTGATTGATATCTGCTTTTCAATCACTTCATTATGCTCCAGTTCATAATCTGATGAAACCTTTCTATTAATCTCCCTGTCAAAATCTGAAGAACCTCATCACTATCATCACCAGCACTAACCATCAATGTTTGTCATCAATTAAGACCTTTTTTTCTCATCATTCTTAATCCTTATCATTAATCAAGATTCCTGAACACTGGTGCCAAATGATTATATATCATCGATTTAATTATTCTTTAATTGTGATACATTGAGAACTATCAATGCTGATATTATCTTTGTCTGGAGCAATCGGGTCACTGAAATTCGATCATCAGTAGTGATGGGAGAATGATTGAAACACCTGTATGGATTTTTTGTATGGGATCTATGTCTTAATATGGAGAGTTTAATGGGGGTTGGTAGCACATGGGGAGTGAAACGAGGTGCCGGAAAGTAAACGCGTTCGTACGAGAGGAGGGCCCGCGATGGACTGGTCTCACCAACCAAGTGCTCCTACCTTTGGGATCAGGTCCCAGCCTCTCTACGATGTTACCTCTACGATCCTACCTACCTTTCCTCTCTCTCTCGCACTCACTCTCACCTGGATTCCTGAAGAAGTATTTTCTCTCTCTTTCTCTCTCTTTCTCTCTCTTTATTCACTCATTCTTTCTTTCTTTCGATTTTTCTTTCCCCCTTGCTCTGTTATGGTATGTATATAGGTGGATCGCAACATAGCTTTTGCTTTGCTTTAGTTTGAGTTATATTTGCGCGACCCAGAGCTTGCCATACGTCTATATTCGCAGGATCACTGGGGCCGCAACCTTAGCACTCGCGAGCACACCTGTGCAGGATAATTGAAGACTGATGATTCCGATTGGAAGGACTATGAAAAGAGATTCTTTGATGAGAGTGCTTGTTAGGTTTTGCAAAAATGCTCGTTTGGCTGGCAGTTAATGAGGATTGAGGGTGCTTCTGGATTTTATTGTTCAACAAATTGGAAATCAGCTAGTGGGAATATGTGCGATCAGTGTGATTGAAGGAAAGGATGCTTTTTTGAATCAGAGAGGAGATTATAGCTTCTCAAGGTTATATTAGAGATTCTTCTCATCATTTATATCAAGAGGATTCGAGTTCATTAGAATTCTGAATTCTCAGAGAATTCGACGAAAATTCTCTGGAAATTATTATAAATAGCTTTCTATTATTCACTAATTCTATTCAATTCTGTTGAATTAAAGTGTGTTACATTAAATTCTAACGAAATATTAGTGAATTCTAGTAAACTTCAATAATTTATTTTATGGCAATATGTAACCTGATTTCTATAAAAAAAGCACTTAATAGAATTTCAAGTGATTTTTTTCATTTCCAATTAATTTTATTAAATCCTCTTGCAGGCTATTGAATTCCTATAAGTTCGCTAGAAATTCATTGTATTTTAAAAAACTCTATTCAATTTCATTGAATTCTACTTTATTTTGTTAAATTCATCGAGTTCCATTTAATCTTAATAGAGATATATGTGGATATATCTTATATAAATTACAGACAAAAAACACTCAAGTGCATTCCATAAGATTTTTTTTACATATGAAAAAATTAATTCAAAGTTTGAAACTTGATATTGCTTCAATTTCATAAAATTCTTTTGTAATTTTTAAATTATGGAAAGTAAGGGAAACAAAATTTGTCAGAGAAATCAGGGAAATGCAAGTAGTTGTCAGGGAAAATAGAAATTGAGACAGATTTTATAGTTTATTTGACATATTTTAGAAACTTACCAAGGATTTCGAAGGATTATAAAGAATTTCCAGGAATCCTTGGAGATTGTCTTGATTTTTTAAAGTAATTTTAAGAGATTTTAATGTTCCTCATGGAATTTTAAAAGATTTTATGAGATTTTTATGATTTTAAAAATATTTTGTGGAATTAAAAAAAAATTTTAAGAGATTCTTACGTATTTTAAAAGGATTTAAAATTTGTTCATGGAGTTATAAAGGATTTTAAGAAACTTGGAAGAGTTTTAATAAATTTTAGGGGATTAAAAATATTCTCGTGGAATTTCAAAGGATTTTAAAAGGCTTGTAAAAATTTGAAGAAATGTTGACATTTTTAAAATGATTTTAGGGAATTTAAATCGCCTTGGAATTAAAATGAATTTAAAAAACGAGAGGTTTTTGTTCCCAAAAATTTTTATTTAGAGGTTTCAATTTAGTTTAGGGAATTTCAATGAAATGAAATATGAAAATGAATATGAACATGAAATATGAATAAATATGAAGGGATTTCATCGAATTTAAAGATGTTTCTATGAATTTCAAGAAATTTCAATGAATTTGAAGAGATTTCCAAGGCTATCGTAGTGATAGATTTTTAAGAATTTTAAGTGCCGTGAAGTTATTTTAAATTTCAAAAGATTTAGTGACATACGAAATTTTTGATAAATTTCAATAGTATTTTTCCTGAAAATTTCTTCAAATGCTTATTACTTTTCTGTCAGGGAAATTTGTCTGAAAGTCAGGGAAATGTCTAGAAAATTAAAAAATTGAATCTTGTGGCCACCCTGACGTGAATTATTTATCGAAATCTTCATTTTCCATATATACACGTACATTTGTATTTATTTATTATTTTTTATTTACAATATATCACCTAAATGATGAGAGAAAAGTTTAAAGTATGCCATGTAAAAGTCATGGAAAGATTTCAGAAAGATCATAACATTTTTTTAAGAATATTTTAGACACCTTAAGTTTTCATTTACTATATTGTCCTTTATTAATAAAATTTCCTGTTGTTTTATAATGGTATTTATTGACACAACGAGGAGCAATTATAAGTAATTAGGATATAAGACATGAGGCTTGTAACTGAACTATCGATCACTGTTGATTCTTTTCTTACACAGATAGATATCCTTAAAGTCTCTAAGCCATACCAGGTGTCGCTATATAACCCGTGGTGCTTTTAAATATAGGCGGGAACAACATTTCCCTTTCATCACTAGGTCGTTTCTCACCGAAGGAAGAAGAAGGGACGAAGAGAGGACTGGACTTTCAGTGGCCGAATCAAATTTCACGAGCCAGCGAGAGGATGCACGATGTGGTTGTGTTTTTTCGTGCTGATTTCGGCGTGAATAATGCGACAGGGTCGATAGTCGACCAGGTAGGTGGATGTAGATTGTAGAATGTAGAATGTAGAATGTAGATGCACCTATTTGCTCCAACAACGAGTCTTCATAGAAAGAAAACAAGAAAGATTTCTGCAGAGTGCACATTCTCACACGTGTGCCGCGTGTGAATCACAATCACACAATTCTCGAAAGAGACGCACAAAAAATAGCAAAAAGATTCTGACAAGAACGAAATGATAGATGTAATCATTTAATGGAATGACTCCTAATGAAAACGGTATCTCTACAGATAAAATATTATACCTCCTCAAAATTAATTTCCTCACGCAAGTCCGAAATTTCATGGTGTTATGCTGTGTTGTCCAAAACGTGATTCTTACGAGGAGGATTTTAATCAACGACATATTTCAGCGTGTGATTAATATAATGTAATCAATAACGAATTCACCTGTAATTATCGAAAGTCTTCATGTCCCCTCTTTAATTAACATTAACGCCTTCGTCTCGCATCGTGTGATGCAAGTTTCAAACTCTAAAGACCAAAACGTATGGCGGATAATTACACGTAATGGTTGGTTATTAATGGTATTCGTTTGGACCCCCTGTTGATTATACATTATAGAATAAAGGTGTTTCGCAATTTCTGCATTCTTTTACTCTAAACGTCATAGAGATGTCAAATTTCAGAAAGTGGAGAGATCTAAAAGAGGTTTTATAACGTTTGCGTGAATTCAGTCGATTTTCATGAGGAGGGGCTTAAGTTCTACTTTTTACTCCCTAGGGAGTCAAAAAGTACAAATAGGGAAAGAAGTTTTAAATTTTCAAATATTATTTCATTACTTTTCCAAGACTTTTAAAGGGCAAATGCGAGTAGTTGTCAGGGAAAATAGAAATTGACGTTTATGTTAACTATGTTATCTATGTCGTTTACATATATAACTTTTATAATTTATTTAACAAATTTTAGAAACTATCCAAAGATTTCGAAGGATTATAAATAATTTACAGGTATTCTTTGAGATTCTCTAGGTTTCTAGGAATTTAAAGTGATTACAAGAGATTTGTATAATATTTAAGCGATTTAATTGAATTTTAAAAGGACTTCATGAAATTATAAGAAATTTTTAAGGAAGTTTAGGGCATTCAAAGAATGATAAGGAATTTTAAAGTTCCTTTAAAGGATTTAAAAAGGCTTGTAAGGATTTAAAGAAATTTTGATTTTTTAAACTGATTTTAAGATTCCTCATGGAATTTAAAAGGATTTCACGAGATTTTGTAGAATTTTAGGGAATTTCGAAGTTTTCAAAAATTAAAAAAATTTTTTTTTAATTTTTACGTGTTTTCAGGGATTTTAAAGTTTTTCGTGGAATTTTAAAGGATTTTCAGAAAATTTTGTATAATTTTAAGTATTAGATAATAAGTAATCAAATAAGATAATCTAATAAGATAATCTTTTTTATTTTTCAGGATGTGGATAATCCTGAAATTAAAAAGTCGAGGGAAAATCAGATAAATCAAATAAAGGAATGATTCTCTGTAACATGAGCAAGAGAGTTTACTCACAAGGTAAAGAACCTTATCTAGTTTGCGGTTTTATGGTCGAGCACGTGGCACGATTGACTTGGCTCGCATATCATAATTTCTACAAACTGTTCCTGTTAAGAGTATAGGTCATAAAATAAGGTAATAAAAATTACAACAAAAGTCGATTCGTCGTTTCGTCGAGTCGGAACGATCGAACAAACGACAGGAATCATGTCTCGGTGCGCAGAATGGTCACGTGTTTGATCCTGCAATGGGCTGATCTACATTTGACTTATACGTGGAAATTTCAATACTAATCAAATATAGAGGGAGGCTATTTTAATTGGTAAAAAAATTCGCGGTTAATTATCAACCAACAAACATTTTTCTCTGTCATTTGGAAAATAGTTTTATTTTATCTTCTTTTCACCCTTGATATAAAATAGACTATTACGTATGACATTACTCTTTACTGTCTGGGAATTGTTCGGGAATTTCGTGGACAAAATTTAGTAGAAACCCTAAAAAATAAGTTGAAAATGATAATTTTTTTGTATAAATATTATACACGATAGCAACAATAGAACATATTAAATGAACGAGTATACGCACATGCGTAATGAATAGGAGGAAAAAACGTAAAGAAGGGAAAGAAAGATGAGCGTACAATGTGAATCCATTGTAAATTACTTTATGGTCACCTTTGTCGTGTACCGAGACTTTTAATATCCATAAGAACAAACTGTAAAAAACGTTTACAGCCTACCGTGAATTTCGTTCAAGATCGTATAATTCAACGAGACGTTATTATAACTTTACGATTGTATTATTTACAAGCAGAACGATCACAGGATGCTTTGTTAATACTCGCTATTTATTATCCGATGACGTTAAATTACCCATTTCTCTTTTCTGAATCAAATTTTCAGTGTAAGAGAGTAAGGAGGATGCAAAACGGGTTTTTGATAACATTTACCATCCTGTGTGCATTCTCCATCAAAATTCTCTTTAAAATTGAAGTCCATAGAGGAAATATCAAAGAATTACTTTTTTCCCTACCTATTCGATAAAAAAAAAAAGTATCTTTGTACAATTTTTCGTGAAATTTTCAAGGATTTCTAGGAATTCTAGTGATTTAAAGATTTCGTGGAATTGTATTTAAATTATTTAAAATGTTATGGAATTTTAGAAGATTTGAGCAAATTTTGGGGGGTTTTAAAGAAATTTTTAAGGATTTTGAGGAATTTAAAGTCATTTTATTAAATGTTTTTTTGAAATTTTAAGAAATCAATGTCCAACATATTTTTGCTCAATATTTTAAATCCATGTAGAATGACTTTACAATTATTTCGTAACATTTTTAAAAATTTTGCGATTTTAATTGCAAACAAATTATTTGGAATTTAATTGAGAAATTAGGAATTTTTTTAACTCACTTATTAGAAAATCGTTTAAAATTACTTTAAACACCTTAAAACAATTTTAAATTATTTTAAAATATATTTTCAAATCACTTAAAAAATGGTGATCTGCTCTAAGTTCTCTGAAATTATAATCTTTTATTTTTCAAAAAATTTCTTTGAATTGTTTTGAATTCGTCTGGAGTATTTAAATATTTTTTCAAATGCTCTGAATTCTTTTAAAATTCACTTGACAGTTCTTGAAATTATTTAAACGTTCCCAATCCTTTCAACTTTGCTTAAATTCATCCAATTCTTCTAAAATTGCTTGAATTCACTTAAATATTTAGTTCAAATTCAGTTAAATTCAGTTTTGAATTGTTTTTAAAATTGTTTTGAATTATCCGATTTTTTTAAAATTCTTTCGTATTTAAGTTATTCTGAATCCTTTTGAGTTCTTTTGAATTCTTTTTAAATCTCTTGAATCTTTTAAAAATATTTATAAAATCTTTTTAATTCTTTTCAAATGCAATTCTATTTTTTTTATTTTTAAACTCTTTTTAAATTTTATAAATTTACTGTAAATATCTTGAAACCTTTTAAATTCATACGAAATCATTTAAAATCCTTGAAATCTCTGTAAACAATCTGAAAACTTTCCGTTAAAAATTCTTGAAATTCCTAAAAATATGTAAATATCGTGAAATCGATGTTTGAAATAAATATTAGGATAAAAGTCAGATTGACTGAAAACTTCTGGTTGTTTCAACTGTCGCTTCTAAGGTGACGGATCTCGTATCTTTTTTCACAGTAGTATCATATTTCCTTTATCTGAGGTTGCCATCTACTTTTCTTCTTCCCATCGGCATTGGCATCCCCTAAATCTACACTTTAAACTGAAACTAAACATAGCTAAAACGTCTAAAACTGAAGATAGGTAGCAATAAAATATATAGTAATTATAGAGACGATTCCCAATATTTTTCCAAAAGCTGCCTCAGAGGTTTCCAAATGTCAGTTATTTTCTTTTCTAAAAGTTGATGTGGAAAACTCTTAAAACCGAAGGATTAGACTGAAATCTCATAATATTAATTTAAGGGTGTTTGGTTCTTAACTGTACCTTGAAATTCGATCTCTTCATTTTACTCAAATTTTATAATTAAGTATATTTGTAGTCTATTCTACTCTTTATTGAAAATACCGAATAAATAATTCCTGAAAATCCAAATTTCAAAATAAAAATAATATTACCAAAATATTAATTAACGAATATTATCTTGTTTTTGCACAACAAGATTTATTGATTTTTTAAAATCTTTACATATTAACGGATCGATATATTTAAAAAATGAACAAATTATGGATTAATTATAATTAAACGTATAAATATAAACTAAACATTTGCTGACTATAGAAACTTTAGTTGTATTCAGGAATATGAATTATTAAAAATAGTGCAGTATTGACCACACTTTACATTTATTTAATCATATAATGAAAACAATCGAATCGTTTTAATTTTTTTTTCTTATTTGGGTTTCCTAGTTGGACACACATTGGCGCAGAATCTGGGCACATTTCTACATTGGATGTTGTTCCAATAAAGTAGTAAATATCCGTTTCCAATCTTCGTTTAGTAAAATGAAGAGTTAGGGCCGATTCCACCAACTGTGATTAAATTGCTTCCTCATAGAAGAGGAAGCTTTGTACTTGTGACAAAATCCAGTTTCCTAAAAAAGGTTTTTTTAAACATATTTCAAGGGCAATATATCTAATATGATCTGAAAAAATGTCCATGTGTGTGTGTGTGTGTGTGTGTGTGTGTCACGACCCAGCAATTTCTTAAAAACACGTAGAGATGAATTTATGAAATTTTGCATAGATATTCCACTATATACCTAGTTGAATTTCTTACAAGGGTTTAACAAAATATTTAATTTTACAAGTTTTATATACTTTTATAATTTTCGTAAAATTCATTTTTCCAAAATAACTTCTCAAATATTGAAAAGTTAAAGATGATGTAAGGGAAATGAAGATTTCTTTCATCCAGATGAATCGATTGACCTATATGATTAATGCATTTCATTAAAAAATGAGGAAGTTATGTTTATTTATAATTTTGAAAGTTAATTTTTCGCTCTATGTTTTCAAATAATCAAAATTTTGAGTTGACGTAAAGAAATGGAATATTCTTTATATCGAGACGAATCGATTGACCTGTAAGATTAATTCATTTGAGAAATAAGAAAGTTATGGTTAATTGTATTTTTAAAAAAGTAATTTTTCTACTATAATTTCTGAAATAATTAAAATTTAAAGCTGATGTAAAGAAAATGAAGATTCTTTATATCTAGACGAATCGATTCACCTAAAAAATTAATTATTTTATAAACAAATAAGCAAGTTATGCTTTATTGTAATTTTCGAAAAAGAATTTTTTGAATATAACTTCTTATGTAATCAAAATTTAATGCTGATGTAAAGAATACTTAATGCTTCCTCTATGAGGAAGCAAATCATATTTGCTTGCAGAAAGCAAAGTGTTAATTGAATGAGTACAAAAGTTGATACAATTTGACAGCTAGTTTTAATCCTTGATTAACTTAAGTTAATCAATACTTTCGTACGCAAATTAGGGATTTAATCAAGGATTCAGATTTAATCACAGTTGGTGGAATCGGCTCTTAGAATGTCTAAGTTGGATCTTGAGTCCAATAGCCTTAATTTCGCAAGAAGCGGATTTGCGTAAACCAGTTTAGTTTACCTCTTCACTGGGAACGGAGAGTTACATGTCTTAATTCCTTTTCCCCTAAGACCTCCTAAGAAGATCACAGGCATGGACTGCCTACCCCAATGAATCTTTTATATCTGGGTGCAACAATGTCTTACGAGTCTGTAACAGGCTAGCCCTTGCAAAGGCTATTGTGAGGGACAAACATCTGCTCGAAATACAAACCGCTAATAAAAACATACAACTGAAAAAAATTAGGAGAGGAACTACTAAATTCTCTCAATGGCGTAGATTCCGGAGAGGGGGAAAAGGGTCCCGAGGTGGGAGGAAGCTGTGATAGGAAGCGTGAAGAAAAGGTACAAGTATCGCACTACTTAATGTAGTTGTCGGTCTCGAGATGAATGGGGAATTGAGAATGAACGGTTGGAGTGTTGTAACAGGATTAGGATAAGATATTTCAAGAAATGGAGATAAAGATGGATATAGATATAGACATAGACCCTTCTGGGTGCATTTATTTAACAATTGGCTTGCCAACTTTTAGGGAAAATTTTTTTTGTAAGCTGTTTACTCTCGAGTGGGATCCTATCCTCTTTAAGGGCTTTCAATCCGATTGTGAAGTAGATTATAGTAATTATCGACCCATTTGGGTTTATCGTTCTTTATCCTCTCGGAGAAATCGACTTTATTATTCTCAGCCTCGCAAAATTCATTTCCTCGTGTTTTATGGAAGATCTCTAAAGGGAAGAGGTTTTTTGGTTGGAAAGGGGTGGAGTGTTTTTCGTTGGAAAAGGGAGGGGGGTGATGGTTGCAAAGCAGTAGAGGCGTTTGGTTGGCAGGAAGCAATTTGGATGGATAGGGTAACAAATTTTAGTTGAGAAAGAGGTGGGGGTTTTGGTTGGAACTTGTGAAGGCATTATTTGGATGAATAGGGGGTGGGGGGTATTTTAGCTAGGAAGAAGAGGGTGCTTTTCGTTGGAAGACAGAAGAGGTGTTTTTGTTGGAAAAGGGGTGGGATTATAATTTTAAAAAGCAGGAGGATTTTTTTAAACGGGGGAGGGGGTTTCAGGTGGAAGGGGAGGAGGTTTTTGATTGAAAAGCCGAAGGAGACTTCGGTTGGAAAGAGAGGGAGGGTTTTTTGTTAAAAAGTGGAAGAGGGTTTAGATTGAAAGAAAGATGACTTAGTTAGAAAGACTAAGGGAGTTTTTATTGTAACTTGCAATTTGTAAGATAAAAGAAGAGTTATGGTTTGCAAAGGAGTTTTTCTGGATGGAAAGGATTATGGTTAGATAGGGGCAGAGGAGTTATGATTGTGAAGTGATGGGGTTTATTTAAAGAGAAAAGAAGAATAAGGTAATTGTGATTAAAAAAGGAAAGGGATAAAAAAAGGAGGAGGTTTTAAATAGAAAAGGGGAGAAAGTTTTATCTGTAAACGGAAAGATGTATTTTGGTTGGAAACTGGACTGAAACTTTGGTTGGAGAAGGTGGTGTAGTTTTGGTTGCAAGGCGGAAGAGGGGTTTGATTGGAACTTGGAGAGGATGCTTTTTTGTTGGAGAAGAGATTTTTGTTAGATGAAACAAGAGAAGTTTTAATTTGAAAAAGGAGGGGTAGTTTTGAGTGGAAAGGGAAAAATAGTTTTGGTTATGAGGGGGGTAAGAGGGGCATTTAGATGAGAAAGGTGAGGAGTATTTTGGTTGAAAGAAAGAAAAGAAGTTTTTGTTGGGAATTGGAAAGGATTTTAGTTGTATAGGGGAGAAGGAGGGGTTTGGTCATATAGTTAAATTGAAAAGAGGAGGAGTATTTTGGTTGAAATGAAGGAAAGGAGGCTTTAGTTGAAAAGGAGAGGGTGGGTGGGGGGGGGTTTGATTGGCAAAGGAGGCGGGGTTTGATTAGCAAGGCGAGGGGGGTTTTATTAGAAAATAAGAAATGACTTTCGGTTCCAAGAGGGAAGAGACGTTTTGATTAGAAGGGGAAAACGAATAATTTTGTGTCAAAAATAATTTTTGAGATTTACTCTTGAGTAGAAAGTTTTAGTATATCCAGTGTTGAAAAATTTAGACACTAAATTCTATTGTCATCTCTATAACATATGTTTTGCGATACAAAGGTTTTCCTTCATGCAAAATTTGTACATCCTGTGAGCGACTTTTCACTAGGACCCAAATTTGACACACTTTTCTCTTTTTAAGAATCACATCCACTCCATTTCGAGAATTCTTTATGTGAGAAAATATAGAGGCTCCATTCAATTGATGGTATTTTTGTATTTTTACTATTAAATCCGGGATTTGAGGAACCAGGCTTAAGGGGCTTTAGACCGTTCAGTGGCGCCTTAATTCTGAAAAAGGGCTTTTGTCATTTCAAGAGTGCGTTCGAGTGTGCAATCCTGATTTCGAAACAGTTCACAATTTCTTTTGGATCATCTCCTTATAGAATATTGGACTTAAAGCGTAATGACATTATTTAAAGCAGTAGTATGCTGTTTTACATTCTGAAGAGGGTCTCTCGAAAGAAAGAGTGGCTTTATTTTTGGCTCCGCATATGGGGAATTTCCAATCGCTTTATAATTGGCTTTAGAATTTAAATTTAACTATAACGTTTTATTTACAAGACTAGTGATTATGATCCGCGCACTCTGTGTGTGATTAATTTCTCGTTTTTGCACACCTTTTGCTTGCAGACCAAATAATCATAGAGAATTTTTAATTCTTGAAATATAAAAACTTGTAATTCCTTCTCTAATTTAGAAACTTCCTTAAGTTTTTTAAATTTCTTAATGTGCTTTTAATATCCTTCAAAATTTGGTGAAATCCCTTTCAATTTCTTAAAATTACTTGATATTCCTTTAAATTACTCAAAGTCCCATGAAGTCTCGTTAAATCTCTTATAATTCCGAAAAATTCAGATATTTCGGAAAATCCCTTGAATACCAGATGAAATTTCATTAAACCTCTTAAAATATCTTAAAATCCAATGAAATTTCGTAAAATGCCTTAAAATCTCTGAAAAGTTTCTCAAACATTTTAAAATTCCACAAAATATCGTCAAATCCATTAAGATACTTTATAATCCCATAATATTTACATTTACTAAGAGGTAAATAGTAATAGGTAATAGGTTCGATCAAGCCCAGCCAGGTAACGCCCATTTCACACGCTTCTCTTCGCACCACCTGTATTTTCTCTTCATATAACGTATATCGAAGCGTATCTCCCTTCCCTGGTACTGGCTTCTCGTTCCTCTGGTGCTGCCCACCTATGCAAAGTTAGAGGTGTTTCCGGAAATGAGGAGATAAGGAAACAAGAAAATTTGCAAGTTTCTTAATGTTGCTCGACTAGATTAAGATGAAATCTACGGAGAAATCAGACATGCAGATTTACTTGTTTAAATATCAGTTCCAGAAGGTTGAGAAAGCAAAACGCGTTTCTTTATATTATAAACTATGAAGTTTCCATTTAATAAATTTTAATTTGAAAACACTTTTCTAAGTTTGTTATTTGTTGAATTCAAATAAATAAATAAATGGGAAGAGGCACTTTTGTGGAAAAGGGGAGAAGGATTTGATGTGAATAAAAGAAGGATTTTTTACTTAAAAAGGAGAAACTATTTTTGATTCAAGGGTGAAAAAACATTTTGGTTGGGCAGAGTTGGGGGTGGTAGTTGGAAAGAGGCATTTTACTTGGGAAGAAGTGTAGATTTTTGGTTGGAAAGGGAAATGAGTTTTAGCTGAGATAATCTTTTATTGAAAAATCGACTTTTGTTACTTCGTCTACTTATTCTTATTCTCTTTCTAATTTATAAAATTAAAAAAACACATTTTTCTACAATCACAAGAAGGAAATAAAAAAATTTGACCGGGAATGACTAAACATCCTGTATAATTCGTATTTAGAGAGATAGTTTACATATCAAATTGACATAATTTATTTATAAAACTAACAAAATATCATTTATTTATGTTTCAGGTAAGCTTAAATCAAGATATTATTCATTGAGACCAAGAATGGTACTGTGTGGTGAGTTGCGGGATGTTATGTTTTTTTTTAGTCGGAAATTTAGTTAAAAAAACAGGAGTTTTCTTTTTTTAATTAATTACATATCCAAAATATATTGGCTGAAGTTTCAGACGTCCAGTCTGACGATTGTTTTTACATTTATTGGAACAAATATATAAATTTATATTGGAAAGGAGAAGGGGGTATTAGCTGAAAAAAAGGTTTGATTGGAAGGGGGAGGAATATTTTGTTTTCAAAGTGGAGGAGGGGGGGGGGGCTTTAATTATATTAACTTTTAAACTCAATGCTCAAGTTGTTGCCTTGACTCCTTCAATATAATATCGCCAATTTAATAACGTATGAGTTTGCGGGTCAGGACACGAAACTAATTTTCGCATGCAAAAAGCAATTGTTTTTTTTTTTTTTTGCACTGGTGGATCATCCACCTTCATCAGTAACGTAACTATAAAGGGGGAAATATTAATATTAATAATCAGAAGTTATAAAATCATGTGAATCTTTTTTCGTGCAGAAATTCGCTTAAACTTTTTATATATATTTTAATGAAATTTAGTCACGTGGAAAGTCTGGTGAAGTTTGTGGAAGCCTACGCATAATTCCACATAAATAAGTGTTCGAAATTTTCACCAAGGTAAATCTCTTTCGAAATTTCTTTATTCTCTAAATTTTAATTAGAGAGAAGTGGATCACCGAATAAAGTCAGTAGGATTTAAAAATGAAACCACTTAAACATATATAGTAAAATAATACGTTTATTGTTGTTTTAGGGAAATTTCAAGTAATCCAGAATTGGAGAGTAGACTCTAATATTTTATTTTGAGAATCACTTTAGCTCTCTGTAAACGCTTCTGGGATCAAGCTATCAATTGCAAGAGGTGTTCGAGCTTCAAGGCGGGTGGGCTTCGTTATAATGTAAGTACAGCACTGATCATTGCCGGCCAACCGCGGCCGCCACTGCGAAACCACTAACAATAAGGGAAGTGAGTTTGAGAAGAGAGAAGATCAGCCAACGAAACGGAGTCCCAAGATGGGCTCAGGAACTCTTAAAGTGCCGCGGTCTTTCGATAATTAGAGGGCGGCCATTGTTACACTCAGCTTATGGGGCCAGAGGAATGGAGAGAAGAAACGGGGGCTAAAAGTGAAATGAGAAGTAAAAAGCAAACGCTCGGAAATGTGCGATGGCAGGATGGAGTTGCGAGAGGAAATTAAAAACTTTGGGGGTTCTATTATTCGGGCCGTGTCGAATTATGTGGGATCAGGATTTGGAGAGTTCTGAGATTTTTTTTTACCCAAATGTTCATGAGTCCTGAATCTAGAAATTCAGGTATAATACATATTGTCTACTGTATGGGAATTTAATGAAATCCGGGAAATTCTGGGAATTATCCTTAATTAAGTTTAATTTTTATGTGGGAAGTGGATTTCCGGTTTTAAAAAACTTTTCCGATTATTCAGTCTAAACATTTTTATTTAACTTTTGAAAATCCTACTGAATTTTTTTGAAATCCCTTCAACTTTTTTTAAAATCGTTAAAAATCTTTTGAAATATCTCAAATTCGCTAAAGTAAATTGAAGTCTCATATAAAATCCTTTATATTTAAAATTCTTAAAATTTTTGAATGTTTTTTATATCTCTTGAAATCTCTTGGAATAAAAAATGATAATTTACGGGTAAAAAGTATTCATAATTACTTTTTATAGAATTGTATATTATATGAAAATTTCATATAAAATTTGAAAACTTAATTGATTCTAATTCCTTATCTTCTTAAGTTTTTAATGTGAAATTATAAATGTCAAATCCCTCTTTTAATATTTCTTAATCGGAAATCGGGTCATCTCTCTGTCTTTTGGAAATAGTAAATTTATCCAAAAGATGACTAAATTGGCCACCCGAGCGGAGGTCGATCGTTATGCTTGCGAGTGTAATTCCATAAATCACAAACACCAATAAATAAAAGCGCCAAAAATTGTGGACCAGCTTCGCGCATAACGAGATGAAAGCTGTATAATTGATTGGCGCATAAATTTTCATAAGTAAAGTGGGCGTGGTCATTTCTCGATTAGGATTAGTGCGCGATCTTGGATATCAGGAATTTGCATAATAACAATCATAATGAGTGAAAGAGATATCTCTGAATCTCTTCATAAAGTGTTGTATAATCGTAAAGTATCGATTTTTTCAACAAACTCAATTTTAAATTCAGGAATACGATCTTTAAATAGTGATGAATAAAATTTTTGAATTTCTGTTTAGTTAAACTCGTTTAGTTGACTTTAATTCATTTGAATTGTATAGAATTCTGTTTAACATGAAATTATATTGAATTTTCGGAAGTCAATTAAATTCTACGAATTCAATCCAATTCCCCTGAATTCTATTTAAATTAAATTCCATTAAATTCTATTTTATTACATTGAATGTAATTCTATGCTATTTCGTCCAATTTCGGTGAATTTGGTAAAATTTTGTTGAATTACATTGAATTTTATTTAATTTCGCAAAATTGATTCCTATAAATAAATAAATTCTACTTTATTATATTAAATTTAATTAATTTCCATTGAATTCAATTAATTTACATGGAATTCTATTCAGTTCCATTACATGCTATTGAATTATATCAGATTCCAGTGATTTTTATTGAATCTTATTGAATTCCGTTAAATTCTGTGGAAATGTATTCAATGCTGCGAATTTCAATTAAATTCCATTAAGTTCTATTCAGTTCTAAATTCCCTTTAATTTTCAAGAAATCTCCTGGAATTGCAATTCAAGTTTCAATTACTCTTTAATCACCTAATATCAGATAAAGTATTTATTTAATAACAAGGGCTTACTTATAAATAGGCACTTATAAAATAAATCGTACACTTTCTTGGAAAAGTTGGAATGCACGAAAAATGTAAAGAATGCGCCGAGTGTGGAAATGTTTGTCTTGGGAAACTTGGAATGTAAAGAAAAGTCGAAGGATGATTTAAACCCGTTCGATAATTATTTTTAATTAAAGAAAAATCTATAAAACTCAACAACATAAGAAACTCATTAATATTTATGTCCTATAATAAGTAATACATACAATTCATAAAAAAACTTGTTTACGACCCGCTTGCTAAATTGTGCGCGATACTCAAAAGTAAAATCAAGAGAAGGAAAGATTTTTTTTTGAATTTATATAGGTTTATTGCTTATATAAACGAGATTAAATAAAATTTTAATTACCTTAAGAAGAGACGACGAATGTCCTTCATGCTATAAAATACACTTCACATTTTTGAAACTAAAATAAATAGATTAGAATTAAATCACTTGATATGAGTCATGAGTCATGACTGATCAACTTAATATCTTTGTCATTAATTAAAGTCTTCAAGATCATTTAAATCATTCATAATGTAATCTCTTAGCTGGAAGATAAATTTTCTTTAGAGGTAATCAAGATCAACGAATTTTAAAATTTAATTTCAACTTTTTCTATTGACGACGTTAGAACTTTTTCCTTTTTTTTTTTTTTTTTTTTTTTTTTTGAATCACTTGGGGTTTGAAATTGGAGGATGATGTATTAGACCCGAAATTTTGATACTGAAGCACAATATAATATGGTACATGTACCGTGCATACATTCGCGATAACAGGTTCTCTCGTTTCGGCATATGACGCATGCGCAGTCCCTTCCATGATGCTTATTCTTTGTGGCCATAAAGATAATGCCCACATGCCGCCACAAACGAGGAAATCGCGTTTTGTCTGCTCGAGATTTTCATAATGCAGATCCCTTGTTGTGATTTCAGAATAGGGGCGATTCTTTTACTATCTAATCTGCAATAGTAATCAAATTAAGGAATTGCTCAACAATAATCGCATTTCATTTGCAGTCATCGCAGGTCCTGACCAGATTTTCTATTGTACTGGAATTTAAGGAAATCCGAGAATTGAATATGAAAGCCCTTAAAGTCTTAAAGTCTTATAAATTCATTGAAATTATTTTAAAACTCTTGAAATCTGTTAAAATCCTATGGAATTTTTTTATATGTCTTAAAATGCTTTGTAATCTCTCGAAATCCCCTAAAACCTATGAAAATCCATTAAAAGTTAAGTAAATATCCTTTGTTCCCTAAATTGTTTATACATCCCTTAATTTAATTAAAGTTCATTGAATTCAAAGAAAGTATATATTCAATTCCATTAAATTCTATTAAGGGTGCTGGAGTCAAGTTCTAATCTAACAATTCGATTTCTTCATTTTATTGAACAAATATTAAATTGGGAATTTTTTCCCTCTGTAGAATTAATCAATTTTTAACTAGAATTATGCGCACAGAGCGAGAAAATATCTAATTCAAATATTTTTTAAATAAAATGAAAATGTTCAATTTTGAAGTTTGAGTTTGATTTTTTCGTTTTATGCAAAAAGTATCGAAATTAAATATTTTTTCGCTCTATACGCAGTTTTATAATTTAAAAAAGATTAGTGCTACAGAGCGAAAAAATATTTATCTATAATTTTCGTTGAGTAAAATGGAGAATAGGATTTTGAGCTTAACACTTGGGTCCATGCCCTTAAATTTTATTAAATTTCAATCTTTTGAAAATTCTTGGTAATTCTTTAGAATCATTAAAAATTTCTTAAAATATTATGAAAATCTTGAAACTTCTCAAATCCCTTGAATTTCTCCTGAATTCTTAATTTAAATTTTATTGACTTAGGTTGGAGGTCAAGATTTTTTTGTATGTTACCCAAACTTTTTATTATCTCCATTCTGTTGGTTTAAGTTTGGTAAAATTTTTTGGCACCCATTTCTCACCTATTTTTATGAAAGTAGACAAAGGTAAAGAGAAAGGGATTAAAATATGGTTAATATGAGATGTAAAGGAACAGAATCTAGGACGAAGGGATTGGCTAGTAATAAAATAAAAAATATGCTCTGCAATGAAGAATCATTAGCATACAACCTATAATACATCACTGAAAATTTACGTTTGTTTTTCAGATTTGAATCCTACGCATTCGGCGATCATTGCAATATCATTCTTCGATCAACGGATCAATTGTTTCATCTCTTAATCTGCAATATAAAAAAAAGGATCGCCGTAACCTTTCAACCTTTCGAAAGTGATCCAGTTTCGAAGGTAAGTCCCTGATGCAATTTATATCTTAGATTAATTTCTGAAGAAGCATTGCTTTTAAATGATCATTTTGATAATTTTATTTTCAATTACGGAAATTCCTTACTTATAAATCTCAAAAAAATCTTTTGAAATCCTTAAAAATCCCTTAATATATTTAGAAATCTTTTTGAACTTTTTGAAAAACTGTCATTTAATTATCTTAAAATTGCTTGAAATATCAGAAAATCTTTATCTTATCTTAATTTAAATTAATGAGATTGAAGTTTGCAACGTTTCCGATAAACGAAAATGAAAAATTTGTCTTTTTCTGTAACTTAAAGATCGAAAATTTTATGGTGAAAAGTAGTTTTATACAACCAAAAAAAATGACCCATTAAAGTTTCAACTCCATTGTGAATTACAAACTCACCTTACTTCATCCCTTAAAATTAAAAAAAAATCATGAAAAGTAACCTAACCCGCTGTGGGTTAAAATTTTATTACTGTTCATAATTCTTTTCAATGATAAAAAACACCTCATAATGTTTTATTCTCGTAGCCTATTTGGAACTCGCCCTATTATCATCCCATATTCCAAAAAAATTCACTGAAAATTCTCTAATTCGTGGGGTACAAATTTTATTGCTAATAATAAGACTTCTTAATATTAAAAGACTTCCAAAGAAGTTTTCTTCCTCTATTTGGAACTCACCCTATATTCATCAAGAATTTTTTGGTTCAAAGAACGACACAGGGGTGAGTTCCAAATGAGCTGAAGGGATGAAACTTTTTGTGATGTCTTTTAGCATTGAAAGGACTTATTATTAACAATAAAATTTGGACCCCATGAAGTAGGGAATTTTTGGTGGATTTTTTAATCGTAAGAGATGATATGGGGTGAGTTCCAAATGAACTACGGGGATAAATCTTTTTGGGTTTTTTTTTTTGCATTAAAAAGAATTATTATCAACAAACAATTTTAACCCAACGAATTAGAATAATTTCGGTGAATTAATAGAATTTTAAGGTGTGAATTAGGGTGAGTTCCAAATGCCTGCGGGGGTGGAAATTTCGATAGGTTATTTATTGAATTATATAAAACTATTTTCCAACAGAAAATTTTTGATCTCTTATGTTTTAGAAAAAAATGTCCTTATTTTCGTTTATCGTAAACATTGCAAACTTCAGTTTCATTTAAATCACTTAAATTTTTTTGAAATCTCTTGGTATTTCTAAAAATTTTTGAAATCCTTGAAAAAATTTTAGAATCTTTTAAAATATCTTAAAATCTCCCTGAAATCTTTTGAAATTAGCTTTTTAATCAAAGGAAACCCCAAAATAAAATTGTATCTATGTTCAGATTGAAGTTGTGACATCGTACACAAATAAGATTTGGTATCTTTAAAAATTAAATTAAAGTAATCGCGCATAAAAATTTAAAAAAAGTGAATATTCTTAAGTAAAATTTCTCTTAGAAAATGGTAATTATTATTCATTAAATAAATAAAAAAAGTAGTATGAAAAGTTTTTATCTAATAAATTTTACATTACTGGGACTTCAATTTCGCCTTCTATTTGGCAATCAATCAATCTTATATTGATATCGATCAGTCTTAATCAAAATTGAATCAGAAGCGATATTGAATTCTGAATGACTAATAAGAAAAATAATCAGGAAAAGAAGTTCGAGATATCGAGTAATTGAAGTTTCTTTCAAGAAATGACTTAAACAATTATGTAAGAGAAGTCGTTCCACTCGTAGAAGTAATATTGCGAAAGAAATTATTGGATAAATCAAGCAATTAACTCTGCTAGCTGTAATTAGCGGTCAATTAACAATGCTATAATTTATCGTCGTTTGGAGATACATATATACTATATACATATATACTATATATATATATATATATATAT
>UCOH01011285.1:0-26860 GCA_900474275.1 Synergus japonicus
TATATATATATATAGTTACTTCTTTTTTATAATAATTTATATACAAAAACACACTCAGTGCAAAAGAAACCTTGAAAGGATTTTTAAACAAAGGCGCGCGAGCAAATTTCACACGTCTTTATCTGATTTCCACACTTTCTTACAATAATTAGTTTTAATCTATAACTAGGTAGTATTTTACAATCTGTTGGCTCGCCCGCCTTCGAAAAGGCAAAACACGCATATTTACAATATAGGGGCAGAGCAGAAATTTGCGTCCTAATCAGATTTTTAAATTTAATTTAATTATCTTCTAACTTCAAAATTCGAATTCGGTATTTTACTTAACAAATTGTATTGCTTTCTGACTGAAATGAAGTTTAGATGTTAGAACTTGGATCCAATACCCTTAATTAAATTTCAAAAAATTTTTAATTTAATTAAAAATTTGTTTGAACTTTAAACTCAAATTTAGAAGCATCCAAATTTTGAAAACGCCTTAATCTCTAGACCAAAATGAATTTTATAATTACAAAAATCTAAATTTCTCTCGAAAATCAATTTAAGACACAAATCTCCACTTAGATAAGATCACTGCATGGATATGTATTAATAAAGAATAACTTTGTAAATTTTAAATTAGGAGCGGTGCGACCTTTGTCTTGTTAGCTAATAATTTTAGTAATCTCTATAATAATTAATAATATTAATAAAATGGACGTACACATAGTATAGTAATAAATACGAGTATTAGATATCCTTATTATTTACATATGGATGGATACGGTGCATATGAAGCAAGCAGTGCGCTACGAACTAAAAGGGTACAAGCAGAGCAGAAACACTGACTACTTGGGGGAATATCCGACATTCTCAGAAAAAAGAGAACCCCTTTTCAAAAATTAAAATAAAACCTATTTCTATCCTAATAAAATTAAAATAATTTATTAAAATCCCATAAGTATCCCATAAGTAATATTAAAATCCCAATTTCTACCAGAAAGGCGTTTTTTGACTTGGTGACGCCAGTGGAATTTTTTCCAATTTCTAAATTTTCTCTCTCCCTCAGTTTTCCCACTTTTAAGGTTCTCTTTTTTCCTCGATTTCCGGCAGAAGCCGTTCTACATTTTTACCTTTTCCTCAAATGCACGTTGGAAGCCGACGTAGCGGGGGGGGGGGGGGGTGGGGCACCCCTTTCCCTGATTCTGACAATTGTTAGCATTTTGTTAGTGCATGGAGGCGACACCAGCGCGTGTGATACTACCTCGTGTTTTTTTCTCTCTCTCACTCTCTCTCGCATTCTCTCCTCACTCACTCTTTCATTTTTTCTTGACGTTCAATCTCCTTGTTCATGTTTTGTTGATGTATGTATGGATTTGGACTCTTGTGTGCAAAATGTTTAGTGTGAAAAGGTCTTACGACTCGGAACAAAAAGAAAATCTTGAAAGGGACTGTAAAAATCGCGATATTTGAAAGATAATTTTCGAAATATTTTTGTTTCTCTTTTTTTTTGAGTATTATTTAAGTGGGCAAATTCGTAAAACGTTTTCCCAGATTGGTTTCGTTATCTCGACTCTCACTGCTCTCGCACTCGTTTGTTTCACTTTCTCGATCTCCCTCAGTCTAATATTTACGTATATTTAGGTTTAAGTTTAATTTATTACGCGAGATATTAATATGCGATTATCGATACTCGGCATCGCGTACATTTTGAAATCTCTCGAGTATAAAAATACTATTCTAACCAGTCGAAGGTCGCGATCTTCGTAGATAAGTCTTTTAATCAAAGGGCCCGTATCTCCATCTCTTAGTAAATTTTCCAACCGCTTTGCTATTCAGGGTGTTGGAGCCAAGTTTTAATCTAAAAATCCGATTTCTTCATTTTACTCAAGAAATATTAAATTTGGCATCTTTTTCCCTCTGTAGGATTAATAAATTTTTAACTAGAATTATGCGTACAGATCGAGAAAATATCTGATTCAAATATTTTTCAAGTAAAATGAAAATATTCAATTTTGTAGATTATGAATTCCTCATTTTATACAAAAAGTATCGAAATTAAATAATTTTTCTCTCTGTACGCAATCTTATATTTAATAAAAGATTAGCGCTACAGAGCGAAAAAATATTTAATTTAATTTATTTTTGCTTAAAACGAATAATTCGAAATTTATCTTTGATCCAAGACCCTTAAAGTAATGAAAAACTAAACCGAAAGAGATGGAAATAGAGCGATTAATCCTCTTTCGTCAATAAATATTATATTAAATACAATCCTATGTATGTCGCGTTTTAAGACTAACACCATGAATGACGATACGAATAATTGAAGTAATGAATAATTGAATTAATGAATAACAATAGAAAATTCTGAAAGACTATAAGCACGCCAATCACGTGAATATTCTAAAATCTCCGGGCTATTCTAAATTGCTATTCGTTGGTTGAATTCGTCCTCTATTTTCATTTTTTTTTCACTACACAGGTATCTAATAATTAACCATTTTTTTTAAAACGATCTACATATTTCGTAACATACATTTTTCGTTTTCTCGAGCTACTATATTTATTATTATTCTTTTATTTAGAAACTCTACGCTTTCGATTATCGAGAGTCGATATTTCGATCGACTCTACACTCAATCCTCCCAATGGATTCATAACTAAAAAGCAGAACTGGGAGGATTCCAGTAGCGCGAAAAAAAAATCACGGGTTATTTACAGCGGTTCCTAGTCTTTTGATATTTACCCTTTCCGTCGAAAGAAAGTTACAATGCCCTTTTCTAGTTGGTCGCCTCGAGGTTTGGAAAAAAGTTTCGACACTCGAGGCGTGAATGAGAATTAGGAAAAAGAAAAGAAAAAAAGAAAAAGACTCAAGTTTCGAGGTTCGCAAAAAAGAAGTTATAAGTTGAAAAGACTTTCATCAGTTTTGAATTAATTTCCCCTTTCGAAGTTACAATTGGAGGGAATCGTAGCAAATGTAACTCTAACTTAAGAATAGAACTAAACTAGCCCGATGGACGACTTGCTTCTTCGCAACGAGTCTAACTTTACAAAACTTAAACTCTGCAGAGTATTCCCTAATTATAATTTATAATAATGAATATTCGTAAAAATAATGGTGTAAAAATAATTACAGGACAAGTCTCTCGAGCCACCTTCGACCTGAGAAGGGCCGAATGTCATTTTTACAGGTCAATTTATTATTGTTTGTACATTATAATTTCTCGGATTGTCCAGGATGAGGGGAAGGTGGCTTGAGAGAATTTTGGGAGCTGGATCTTCACAAAGTATCAAAATCGAGAGATCTGAAGTTCGATAACTCCACTGCGCAAAATCCGCAACTATCTTCAAAATTCCAACTCTTCATTTTTCTCAACAAATATTACTAATAGAAATTTTTCCCCTCTGCAGTGGTACTTATTTTTTAAATATAAGTATGCCTACAGAGCGAAAAAATATTTAGTTTTTATATTGAAACGATTTTTAAGTCAGATTTCGAATTCTTCCCTTTAAGGAAAGAATTAAGTATTAAGTTCGCGTTTTCCTGCGTTCCACTTTTTTTCACTAGGGATTTCAGCCAATGAAATCTATCTAGTGATCTTCAGCCATTTTGTTACTAGGTAGCTGAGCCAATGATATTCGCCTAGTTTCTTTTAGGGGCTCTGTCATTGGCTAAGCTGGCTAGTAACTTTTTCTAACTTCAATATCTCCCTGTTTCCAAAAATTCGAACTTTCGCAGTTTTCGGCTCAAAAATCAGTCGATTTTGAGACTTTTAATCCAGACTTCGGCTGATATTAGCCAAAGTGAGTGAAGGGGACCCAATTGGGATAAGTGAGAGGTGGTTGATGTGGGAGTGCGTGTGTAGCCGAGTGGGTGTGATAGTGTAGAGTTCGGCCGGCTCCTGCTGGCATTACTGGAACGGCAATCGCTGATTGGGCCTGATGGCCCACTACCTCTACGAACTGGCCTGAACCTGAGCCTGGAATGGCCACCTGAGCAGCCTGGGCAGCCGCGCTATGACTTGTCACATAGTATGGATTGTGTGCAGGCGGCCTCACACTGTTGTTGTTGTAGTTGTCGATGTAGATGTGGTAGTCGAGTTGAGTTGTTCGTAGTCGGGTACCAAAGACACCACAAAACCAAAACCACAAAGAATTAGCCCAGAAAAAAGAAAGGAAGAAACTAAACCAAGGATTCGGGACGGGAACTTTGCAGGAACTCTACAAGTTTTTCGGAAGGAGTTCCAAACTGGAAACTCCCAGTGGGTCAAAGGGAATTTCGAGGATATTTGGATTTAAATAATAAAGCATTAAAAGCGACAAAGCTTTCTGAAAGCCACCGCAGTACGACGCGTAGCCCTTAACTATTAAAAAAAAAGACCACGAAAAAAAAAAAATACGTAGACTTTCGTCCATAAATTAATTTTGCTCCCAGCTGTTAGCGAAAGGCTCCCGGTGGAATTTTGAGGAGTGAAATAAAAGAATGTTAGAGAAATAAAAAAAAAGTGGAAGAGAAAAAATCAAAAAGAGGTAGAGTCCAGTTTGACGCGTTTCCAGTAATGCCAATCAGGTTTTTTTTGAGGGCACTCCGAGCGTATCCTTCTTTGACCCTTTGTAGAAGATTCGTGAAGACTTTTGTGGATCGAGACTTAGGCGTGTACAATTAGATGAATTAACACAACATCGAAGCCCAGTATAGCAGAAACAGAGAACATAGAGCGTGTGAGCTTTTGTTTAGCGAGAAACGGAAACTTTAGCTGTCGAGAAAATTAATTTATGGACACGATATGTGAAACTCGCGTGGCATGCGGCATGATTTATACTAAAAGATGATGCAACGACTCAGCAGAAAATTGTCAAGAAGGTAAAATCGAATTTACTTGAAAAACTTTTAATTATTCAAATTATCTGCCGAGTTGTTTAAGTGATGATTAGGCTTGCACCGATCGTACTACGTTAGTCAAGTTCCCTAATCCCTAATCCTTAATCTCCATTTAGTTTCTTGTTAATAAATTAAACTCTGGCGGTCACGTAATCCTAACAGATTTTAGTGACAATTCTGATCAAGTTTTAAATTGAAATAGGTCTAGACTTAATCTAGATTAAACTGACAATGAGCAGAAACGATGTTTACCTGTTCTGGGCGATTTTCCTCAAGGTGTCGGGACTGCGAATGAGTTTGTCGAGGGTCTGAGTCAGATTGGAAAACGTGGGTCGGTGGGTCCTCTCCTTCTGCCAGCAGTCCAGCATCAGCTGGTAAATTGCTTCGGGGCAGTCCATCGGAGCTGGAAGCCTGTAGCCCTTCTCGATGGACTTTATCACATCCTGGTTCGACCAGTTCCAGTACGGCCGCTCGCCGTACGACATCACCTCCCAACAAACTATTCCCATGCTCCAGACGTCGGAGGCGCTTGTGAATTTTCGGAACGCTATCGCTTCCGGTGCTGTCCATCGCACTGGGATTTTACCTCCCTGCAAACGACAAATTTATAAGTGTCTTGCAAATTAAAAAAACAAAATACTCTTAATCACCCTGAGCTCAGGCTTTTTAGAGTCGGGAATCTAAATCTGAAGCTGCTGAACCTTGTCCTAGTAGCAAGATAACTGCAGACTGGCGTCAGCAGGGCGTTAGGAAAAGCAGAATCTGTTTGCAAACTGCTCAATGAGCAAAAAGACATCGACAGCCTGAGAGCGTCATAAAGACAACTTTAGGACGTCTATGTCAGTCCAATTGATGTCCTAAAGACGTCTGACGTCCAAAAGACGTCTTCAAGACATGAGACCAGCACCGGATCTAGGGTAGAGCGAGAGGAGCGGTCGCTCTAGGCGCAAAGGACGCCAAAGGACGCCTTTGGACATCAATTGGATTGAAATGGACGACCTAAGGATGTCTTTAGGACGTTCTTGGGATATACTTGCCCACTGGATGGGAAAAATATCTTCTAAATAGGTTTATTTAATTTATTTAGCTTTATTTTAGCCCTTTCTGGGAGAATATTCTCCGGCTTCTGTCATACAAGCTAGACCTTGCTACTAGGGTGGATTACACTCCAGAACTTACCCTGGTTGTATAGGCTCCTTCAGTCGCGCTCTCGATCTCGCGACTCAGGCCGAAATCTGCGATTTTGCAGACAAGGGCCGCGTTGACGAGGACGTTCCTCGCCGCGAGATCCCGATGAACGTAGTTCATCTCTGCGAGGTACTGCATGCCGCTCGCGATGCCGCGCAGCATCCCGACGAGCTGGAGCACCTGGAACTTGCCGTCGTTGGCCCGCAGGAAGGTGTCCAGACTTCCGTTCTCCATGAACTCGGTTATGATCATCACTGGGTTACTCTTCGTCACCACACCCTGGAGGAATATCACGTTGGGGTGTTCAAACTGACCCATTATCGACGCCTCAGTCAGGAAGTCGTTCCGAGCCTTGTCGGCCGATCCTGGCTTCAGAGTCTTAATCGCCACATCGATCTCTGATCGACCGTCTGGTGGTAGTTTTAACTTTCCTCTACACACGTCTCCAAATTCTCCTCCACCTGGAAGCAAAGGTTTCTCTGGTTAAATTTAATCTAGAAAGAGTGTCGAAGCTACTGGGAACTTAGCGGTGATGAAAATTGTAATTATTGGTGTCATTTTTTGACTAGAGGACCAAGGGTTCCCAATTGAGAAGAGATTGACTGGAGAGAAATATCTTGCCTATAATTGCTTCTATCGTGATGTATCCGGCGTCGATTTCCCTCGCGAATTCCCGAACCGCCTGATTGGGATCTTCATAAGTGTGAGGGTCGACGTAGCTCCTGGAACTGGCGCCCCCTGTGCCTCCAGCACCTGCACCAGCAACTCCCACTGCAGGAGTGAAGAGTGGCGTGGTCACTGTAACGTCACGAAAACAGAGTTCATTATATTTACACCGGGGCCGACCTGGTGAATTTTTGACGGAAATTTATCGTCGCTCTTTTTTGTTTTTTACTCCTAAGCATTCTCTCACTTAAATTTCCGATTTGCCAAAAAGATCCCAGCCAAACCGAAAAACACCCATAAGATTCCAAATCTCTCGACAATTGATCCTTTCTCGGAGATTGTTCTTGAAGAATTTTGAATTTCTTTTCAATAACCAAGATTAGACTGAGGAGTCAATTTTTAAGCCGCCAAAGATTCGAGTACAGCCAAGTTTCATGCCAACTTATCTTAGGTTCGAGATAAATGTTAGTACGAACGCAATCCAGTCCAGCTTGAAAAGTTGGACTCATTGGAACGAATCGATTTCAGTCTGAGGTTGCAGAATATCCAGACAAGTTCTGCAATTCTGCAATTTTGAAGTGCCGAATCTGATTTCACAAGAAGAGTTTTAATTTCTTTTTTGTCTTGGAATTTTGTCAGACTGAAACCGATCGACTTTTTTTGCACTTGTCTTGTTTTTGAAAGAGGAAGGCTTTCCTTTTTTCAAAAGAGAGACTTGTGCGATTCGAGATTTTTTTTTATTTTTAGTTGAAAAATAAGAGAAAAAACATCGAACGTGTGTCGACCTGGTCGATTCATTTTGATGATTTATTATTTTTTAGAGAAGAATAAAAATGTGCAAGGATCATGCTTCGTAACAATAGAGACTAGGCTAACGACAAAAAAAAAAGAAAGCTGGTAACGTACAGGCTGAAACGAATAAAGCTTTGAAATTTTCTCTAGATTTTAGAGTGTCGCTTGTTTGAAAACTAATTTTGCAGCGTACAAATTTAAAAGCGTGCAAATTTGAAAGCAGCTAAATTTATAAATATATTTTTTTATTAAAAAAAAAATTTAATGATCGACACCTTGAATTTAGGAAAAAAGTCACTTTCCCAAGCGCAAATAAAAAAACTTACACGGCGATTTGTTCTTGTTGGTATGGGTTGTCACAATCGGTGAACTGTCCATTTTGCAGTGCACTGTGAACAACACAACAACCAACAAACTGATTGACAAACAGCAACAAAAACGAACTTAAAAGGAAATTAAATTTGTGAAGTGATCGATGAATGGAAAATGAAAAAAAAATGAAATAAAATTCTAAAAGTGTTTATTCGATGAAACAAGCCCGTACGTAGAAAAATAGACTGATAATAATACAGAGATGAAGACAGAGAATTCATGCACATTTCACAGAAAACACAACTATGCAGGCAAAGCAGACGCCCGCATAAGCACACAGAAGCGAATTAAACTAGGCAATTTTGAAATTTAATTCGGACAATTAATTGAGCTCTTCATTATTTCTGAAAGCGATTTTAATTAGAAAGCGTCTCGAGTTGAAAGATGAAAAACTGTTAACTCGATTTTGAAAGCCTTCAAAATTCAACACATCAGAAATTTCAAGCTTTACAAATTAAAAGTATTCGAGTGAAAGCGTTTAAAATGAGAAGCGCTTATATTTAAAAGCGTAATTAATGGGATAATAAAATGTGGGAATTATTTAAAAAAGAAGGAGGCTGAATTATATTTTAGTTAAAGTTGAGTGCCAATGGTATCTTTTTTTTAAATAAAACCAGTTCAACCAGAAGAAGTAATAACTATAATTTTAAAATCCATTAAAATTCAACTAATACTCAAAATGGATTCAGCCACACTGGAAATTCAATTTTCTCGTTTTACTCAACAAATATTACCATTAGACACTTATTTGTTAAGTAAAATGAAGAAATTGAATTTAGGGATTAGAAGTTGGATCCAAAATCCATAAAGAAACCGTAGATTAATAATTGAGTAAATAATTAATTAAATAAACAAACTTCGTGTGCCTATACTTGCGTTTGCAAACGACTACTGACTAAATCTATTTCATTCTCAGGGGTGCAGTGACAATCTACAAAAAAAAAACTGAGACCCTAAAAAACTTGAGGTGTGGATAGACTTACTGTAGGTCACAACTAGTCCTGTAGTAGCAGGCGATTGTGTACATTGTTTCATAGGTTTCATAGGTTTTTTCATGGAGGCAGGTTCGAGAGTTTAGGGGAATCGCACATGAAAAGAAAGAATCGAAAGAATTTCGTTAGACAAATAGCAGTCAAGCTACGGGCCAAAACATGTTCGAAATACCTAGTAATTAACTATAGATATTATAATCTCATCGCTTCAATCTTCACTTGCAACAAATTAATTTTTTTTTCAAATTTTTTAAATCTTCTTTTTGGATCTCTTTTCTTTTTATCTAGATTAGTTTTTCATCTAAAGGGTTTACTCGACAACAATGTGAGAAAATCATCATAGATTTACATACGAGGGCGTGAGACACTTGCTAGGGCTAAAGGGGTGGTTCCAATATTAGTCACAAGACACGAGGGCGTAGTGAGACAACTATAGAGCGATAAGGGGTGGTGAATATATCTTCTAAAGAGAGAGAGGTGATATTATTCTTATAGGCTCGCCCAGCCTTTACGTACCTTCGCCGTTTCTGTATTCCAGGGTATCGCAGTCGCTTGGTTGCTTCTTGTTGCATTCGTCAGAGGCTCTGCTGCACCGAAATTGCATTATATCAGTGAAAATTATAAAAGGAAATCACTTAAACTAGTTTTCATTCAATATTTTCAAAATTCCAACTCTTCATTTTACTCGATAAATATTGTAATTAAACGTTTTTTCTCTTTGCTCTATAACTATAGTTCTATTTACTCTTATTTACTCCTTGAGTAAAATTTAAAAATGGAATTCTGAAATTAGTATTTAAATTCAAAACCCTTAAGGGCTTCCAAGTTTTAAGCTCAAAATTCTATTCTCCATTTTACTCAACGAAAATTATAGATAAATATTTTTTCGCTCTGTAGCGTTAAACTTTTTTCAACTATAAGACTTCAAGTAAAATGAAGAATTCAAAATCTAACTTCAAAATTGATTATTTTCATTTTACTTAAAAAATATTTGAAATAAATATTTTCTCTGTACGCATAATTCTAATTAAAAATCGATTAACTGTACAAAATGAAAAGATTCCAAATTTAATATTTTTTGAATGAAATGAAGAAATCTAGTTTGTAGATTAGAACTTGGCTCCAACACCCTTAAGGTTTTTTATTACGATTTGGTGTTCGAAAAACATTATAGTTTATGTGCTTATGCACTTCCCAATCCCATGAAGAGGTCGATTAAAGAACGTATATTACCTCCTGAGGAAGAGGACCGTCATGATGATGATGATGACGAGAAGAACGACGACCGCGACAATGGCTCCGGCGATTATTCGAACCTGCATGTTGTCCTCGTCTCCAACGTAATCTAGAAAAGCAATTCGTCATTAAAAATATTCCAAATATTAAAAATATTGAAAATACTGAAAGGAAATTTATAAGAAAAATGATCCTCGCTAAAGTTACCTAGTCCCATAGCATGGGGTGTCTTTTTGTAGACGACCGGCGTGTACTCGCCCCAGCCTCTTGTCGTTTTTGCTCTGACTTGAAGAGCATATTCCGTACCGGGTTTGAGTCCCTTGATGGTGGCGTAGAGGTCGGAAGTTTGTATCACAGAGGCGTTTGAAGCGTCGCTCGAGTGCGGATAACATCTCACTAAAAAGAGAGGCTCTTTGGAGACAAATCGAAACGTCTCTGTTAATTCCACTACTCTTTGGATAGGGTATAGATACATAATGAATGTCAAGCGAGACAAAATAAGAAAGTTAAGAGGGATAGGATAAGAGATAAAAGAGTCCTTGAAATCGGAAAGAATAGGGGAAAATCTTTACCTTCGTATCTTTCTACAAGGTCGCTGTCTCCAGCGATATCAGCGACAGGTGCATCCCAACTAATGCTGAGCTCAGTACTTTTGACGCTCGTGATCCTGACATTGCTCACCAGGTTCGGAACACTTGCTTCCGTCGTGACTGTGATGTCCACGTACTCGCTCGTTCCAGCCAGAGGCGAGACTCCATTTTCTGCGAAGACCTGGAAGCGGTAGGTCGTCACGGCATTGAGGTCCGTTATCGTGATCTTCGTATCGTTGAAGGTTTCCTGTAGGAATAAAAGTAAACATTGAAAATAAAGTTATAAATAGAATACAAGATTTCTCTCAAGTGCCTCTTTAAGTCATGCAATATTAAAGTCTCTCTTTACCTTATTCGTGGGAATGTACTTGACTCCCGTGCTGCATGAATCGCAAACGACTCGGTAAGTTGTGTCCTGTCTGCCACCTAAAACGTGAGGGGCATTCCAGGACAGAATCACAGTCGACTGATCAACAAAGTTGACTGTCAGATTCTGTGGCGCCGATGGAGGTTCTGCAAAATTAAATTAAATTAACATATTAAAAACGTAATAAAATAAAACAGAAGTTCTAATAATGATTTATTATACAAAAGAGATACTTACGAGTACAGGGCATTTTCTTGGGATCCTTTGGCGCCCTAAAGTAGCCCGCATCACATCTGCATTCCGTGAAGGAATAATCAGGCGCCTTGCTGTGAGCTGGACAAGGTTCGCACTGATGAGATCCAGCCTCGTGCTTGAACTTGCCAATAGGGCACTCGTTGCACTTTTGCTTATCAGCATCAGCCTGATAACCAGGTTTGCAGTGGCATCCACCAGCTGGTAGATACCATTTTCCATCTCCCTTGCAAAGGAAAGTCGGCTGCTCGATTTTTATAGCATTATGAACGCAGACTCCTTTGGCTTGTTCGATGAGGGCTACCTCCCTGCCTGTTGGCGTTTTCGGGAAGTGGGCAAAATTCACGGAAACTTCAGGACAACTGATGTAGTAGACTTTAATCGCGAGGATCGAAATGCAAGCTCCTTGATCCCTGAAGGCGAAGTAGACTCCCTTTTTGGTCACTGGGATTGATTTGACCTCTGTGTTGATTATCACCTCTGTGTTAGTGTTAAACCTCCCATCTCCGGCCGCAATTCGACCTGAAAAACAATTTAATATTTGGCTCAGAAAAAGGATTCGATTGGATCTGGAAATACACTTAGGGGAACCAAACACATCACATTGAACGAATTGGGCTTTTTTAGTAGCGCAGAAACTTACTGCGCAGCTTTAAGAGTTCAGGAACTCTACTGCGCATCGATAAGATACGTTATGTTACGCAGAAGTTTTTTATGAGACTTATGAATGCGCAGTAGTTTTCTACTGTGCGTATCTATGCGCAGTAGGGTTCTATGACGTTTATGGCTGCGCAGTAAACTCCTATGACATTTATGAATGCGCAGAATATTTCTATATCACTTATGGCTGCGCAGTATTTTTCTAATGTATTAACATATGCGCAGTATATTTCTATGGTGTGTATGGATGCGCAGTAGATTTCTGTGGCATCTTTAATGCGCAGAAGATTTATATGGTACTTATGGCTGCGCAATAAGGTATTATAGCATTTTGAAATAAGTTCCCATTGAAAAAAATGCGTAAAACCACAATTTTAATGAAACTGAGATTAAATATAAAATTATAAGTTACCAATAAGTTTGTAGCTGTCAGGTTCCCATGGCGGTGGTTCCTTGGTGGCAGCATCAAATTCGTAATAAAGAAGACTGAACGTTTCTTTGCAGCTTAGAGCATTTCCTGGGAAAAGGGAGCAATCTCTGGTTGTGAATTTGATTTCGATGTACATCCTGTTGGCTGGACCCCTCTCGATAAATGGCGTCCATAGCCAATTGTTGACGTTGTTGTAAGCAACGTCGCAGACCACGTAACTCCTCCAGTTGATTCCCTTGTCGAAGTTGGTGAACGACTCCTCCACCCACTGTAACCAAAGAAAAAGTTTCTCCCTTTATTCAAGTTTTCTATTGCGACTGGCTTACGAATTGCCGAGTAAAGTCATCGGAGAGTTCATCTTTCCTGAGGGAGAGGCTTTCGACACTGCTCTTCTGCTAGTGGATCTCGCCCCCAGGACTAAACTCGACCGCGTACAAAGAACAAACCCAACAGATTCTGTAACCGAGCGAACTCCTCTGATCGAACTTTCCAGACAACAATAAGTTCCGAGGTAAAAAAAGCGGAATTAAAAACTCTTTGAAAAGAATCTCAATTATAAATAAATAATACATAGGAAACTCAATTTCCCTTATTTAAGCGGCTCGCTCTTAATAATTGTTCGTTTCTCTTTGCGCTTTGAATCTCTCTTCCGACTCTCAACTTTTTATTTACTTTCAAGTTAAATATTCCATAAACGTGGAAGCAGTCATAAATTCCAAGTGAAGCTCGAACATTGTTCGAGCATCAGGACTTAATGTCTGTTTGGTTGCGCCAATTCAATTTTTATTGTTCAACCGAGAAACAACGAGAACCCATTAAAGGAAATTCTGAGCTCTCGAGGTATCTCAGAAAATTTCTAAGTGCCGTTAAACGGCAGGGGTAATTGAATTTTGCCTTGCGACCGCGCATATCCTTATATTCATAGCACTAACATCCGCACACTTAAGCCTGCTGATGGCTTCAAACGAGTATCTTCATCTCCTCTAAACTTACTCAGAAAAAACATCTCCTAAAATATATAATATATATATACATACATTTTCCCTTCATATTATTATTTAAAAACAAAAGATTTAGGCTCTCGGGATTCGATTACAGATGTTTTGCAATTATTTAAAAATTAAACATTTTTTTTTAATGAAATCTGTTTTTAGAGCTTTGGGTCGGAGAGTAATTTTTTCCGAGTGTCTAAAGCAGTAAAAAAAATTACCACCCCCCGATGAAATTTTCCCGTAATAAACTTCAAGTCGTATTTCATGACGAGAAAGGCGGCGCTTGGCGTCGAGGCGTCGAAATAAACCGCGTTTTATCGTCATCCCTAATAACCCCCCCCGGGAATTTATTGCGCCCATCTTAAGCGAGTAACACACCCGGCTGCCGGAAGAAATCTTGATTTTTTTCTTCATTCCGTGATCTTTTGGATTTTCTTGATACGAAGATCTCTGAATTATCTTCGCGTCTTAGATTCTTAAAGAAAATTTCTGTACTTTGCGGTCGGCGGTGATTGGGAGGTGGGGGGGACTAATGGTAACGCAAAGTAGCTTTTTATAATAACTGCGTATGCTCAGTACCGGTTTATAATATTTACACATGCGCAGTAGTGTTCTATTACCATTTCACATGCGCACTAGTGTCCTATCATAACTACACATGCGCAGTAATGTTCTAGTGTCATTACACATGCGCAGTAGACTTCTAAGGCGCTTATGGATGCGCAGTAAAATTATATGGTATATTTAACTGCGCAGTAATAAAAAAATAATACCTAAACTCATTAATAAGAAATAATTTGAGGGCTCCAACTTTTTTCTTCAAAAGGACGCAACTAGTAATCAAAAACTACTCTATTTTTTAAATAAAATTGAATTCTCTTTTAATAGACTTTTAATTAAGGTGAGAAATAATCAAAATAAAATTTGAAATTGAAAATTGTAGACAAAAGGTCGTAATTATTTGATATCTATATAAAATGACATGTGTAAATTGATAAGTATATTATAAACGAACTTGCGATGAAAGAAAGATAGGGGAAAAGTTACAAATTATTTTTTATTTGAGAGATGAATAAGAATGATAAAGGGCGAATGTGCCGATCTTAATTAGAAGTCAGAGAGACGATAAAGACATTTTGGGTGAGCCTAGCGGATTATGGGAAGCGTTATGACTGATACATTAGTATAATTGAACCGCGCCTTGATTAGATAAGTTCCTGATAGACTCGAACCCAAGTTTTCGACAGCATTCGTACTTTCACCTCCCCTTTTCCCCCAACCCCCAAAACCCTATAGCTATCGCGCGCAAGTGGCAATAATAGATATGAACTGCCGTTAGAAATAAAGCCAATAAGCCCCGGCGCCGAATGTACTCGGATGAAAATGCCCCCACCTCCCCCCCCAACCCTCACGTACAATCCCTATTCTGTAATATTGCCACCATAATCGCAATTCCGATGGTGTTGCACGATATTGAGGGTGGAAAAAACACGAAGCGAGGGTCGAATGGAGATGAATAAAAAAAATAGACTAGGGGCTTTATGAATTCGCAAAAAAGGGGATATAATGCTTGTTAATTCTTTTTTTGTTAGTTAATGGAATCTTTTGTTTGTATTATAATGTTTCTATTGTATGTCTTGGTACGACTAATTATTGGGAAATTATTTAGCTTTATTGACATACAATAGAGAAGGTAATATTTAGAGCGTAATAACAATTTTATTGGTCAATAAAAATATCTCCTAATTGGTACCTAAATGTTATAGTTTTAAAATCCAACGTTATACGTTAGTGTTTTAGTATTTCCTTAAGCTCAAGATACATATCACGTAATTTACTCAACATTAACTTTACAATTTATCGCTTTTCTGTTTACTCGAGACGCATAAATTCCCTTAATTTGCTTAAAATTCAGAGTATACTGATACATTAAATAAATGATAAAATAGTCGACATCAGTGCGTAATACATTTTGTTAAATTACAATATTTGCAAAGATTTTACCATGATGTATAAAAAATATTTTTTCTGCATTTTTACTGCGATATATTTGAAAAAACCCGCGTGGGAAGTTTAAGGATATGACTCGATCGTATTTTCAACAAAGTATCGGGTGTTGGGATTCTGACGATTCCTTTTTATTATCAAGAAGGAATCATAAAAAAAGGGGGGGCTAGAAAGTGGTTTATGAAAATTTGGTACTTCAAGAACCATTTCTGCTCCTCTTTCCTTATTTAGCCGGTTTTTCAACTTTTTTTTTTATCGCCCGTATCTGATTACGATCCTGCATTTTTATCTCGTAAGTGGTAAATTCGAAGATTCCTATCAAGTGTTCGAATATTTAATCTCAGATTTATCTTCTTCCAGAAAATAATTTTTTTTTCATCATTAATACATGACAAACTACCGAATTTAACTTACAATTCTCAACAAATTCATCGCCAGTAGCCAATAGCAATTTTTTTCACTCAAAATCGACAAAAATTAGACTCAGATAAAAAAAAGATTACAAAAAGACAAATCCCAGCAAGAATCTCTTATTTGCTCAATTGGTAAGAGCGCCAGTAGTTTTCCTACTCCCAGCCCCTCCAGGGTTCGAATCCCAGCCCAAGATATTTTTTTTTACAATTTTTTCTTCTACCCAAGCCCGAATTGAGTACAAATAGACCAAAATCTTGTAAAATATTTATAAAAATACAGATCTAAAGCTCTACAAAAATATATAACACAAAATTCCACCTCGATTATAATTTCTGACACCACACTCAACTAATTCCTATTCACCCCGGTTGATTAGCAGGTAGAAATCACTGTAACAATAAAGGGCTGTTAAACGAACCTCAAACTGAATGGGGATCCACCTATCACAAAGGGATTCACAGAGTGAGAGGGGGGGTGGGGGGTGGAATAAACGGCTACATAAAGTTTTTGATTGGCGCGTGCCACCCTCGATGTTCACCCATCCGATCGAGGGTTGTGAGGGCGTCGGACGGGGACATATGTACTCGCACGTAGGAAAGAATAAGGGGTGGTATGGGATGAAGGGGCGGGGGGGAGGGAGAGAGGAAGATACGTGCTTCCCAATGCAATCACCCTTCCTGGCGAAAGATAGTCGAGGGGTGAGAAAAACAGGGTTGCCGAGAGGGTGAACTCAATATATATTAAGATCCTCAAACCCCCAGTAGACTAAAAGTCCTTTCGACCCCGGAACTCATCCCCCCTCCCCCTCCGCCCCACTCCTACCGCTGCCCAACTACATCGCATCCTCATCTAACCACCAAGAGTCTTCGTTGCCAATTTGCTGAGACGGAAAATCCCTTTTCAGGTCTGCTGATCTTTTTTGGAAAGGGAAAATAGAGGGTCAAGTTCCGGGCTACGTAAGCACAAATGGAATTCCAAAGATTTTACGAATTTTTATGAGATTTTATAAAATTAGAGTGTTTTAAGAGATTTCAAGGGATTTTAAGTGATTTTTAGGAATTTAAAGAGTTTGTAAGAGATATCAAGGAGTTTTTTTTAGGAATATAAAAGAGTTCTAAAATATTTTGAAAATTTTAGAAGTATTTTACAAGAATTTGATAGAGTAAGTGATAAAAGAAAGAGTAAATTGGTGTGGTAAGTAACTATTTGGTTTAAGAATAAAAAAATTGGTTTAACAAGAATCAAGTTGGTGCAACAGACAAACAATTGGTACAATAAATAATAAATGGGTACAAAAACCAATTGATTAGTATGGTAGCTAAATTATAAATTGGTTTAGTAAACAACCAATTGGTACGAAAAACAATAAATTGGTACAACAGCCAATAAATTGGTACAGCATCTATCAAATTGGTAATGAAGACAATAAATTGGTACAAACACCATTAAGTTGTTACAATAACCAATAAATTGGTACAATAAATAATAAATCGGTACAAAAACCAATTGATTAATATTTTAGCTAAATTATAAATTGGTTTAGTAAACAACAAATTGGTACAACTTCAATCAAGTTGGTACAGAAAACAATAAGTTGGTATATATAAAGTAAACAGTTGTTGCAACAGTAAATTAATTGGTACAACAACCAATAAATTGGTACAATAAAAAATAAATCGATACAACAACCAACTGATTGGTACGATAGTCGAATTATAAATTGGTTTGACTCAAAAAATTGGTAGAACAGCCAATAAATTATTTTAAAAACTAATAAATTGGTTTACAAAAAAAAATGTTACATAAACCCATAAATTAATACAATTGATTAAAAAGAAAAAATTAGCAAACAACAAATTGATTTAGTTAACAACCAATTGATTAAGACAGTAGCCAAATTATAAATCGGTTTTGTAAACAATACCTTGGTTTAAGCCTTAAGAAGTTGGTAAAAAAATCAAGAAATTGGTAAAAAAAACACAAAAAATTGGTACAACCACCAATAAATTGGTCAAGGACCAAAAAATTGTTATAATAATCAATAAATTGGTTTAAAAAGTTAAATCGACACAAAACCCAATTAATTAAGAGGTCAGTCAATAATAAAGTATTTAGCAACCAATAAATCAGTACGAGAACCAGTGAACTGCTTTAAAACACAAAAAAATTGTCACAACAGTCAAGAATTCGGTACAAAAATCAATAAATCAATCAATCAATCAACTGCAAAGACCACCAGTCAACAATAATTTGGCTTAGCAACCAACAGTTCCTTTGCCTTGGTACAGTACCTTTGATTTACGATTCTTTTTGAGTCAAAAGAGAGGCGAGAGTCAACAAAACTAAAACAACTATTGTTCCTATTGGTCCACGACTCTATTTTCAAACCCCAAGAGTTTAAAATTCACTTCTTTCTTCACGTTCATCATATTTCGGTGGCTCATATATTTCAAGTTTTTCTTCTCTCTTATCCCTCCCCATTTGTCACTTAGCCACGGCTCGTAAATTATCGAGTCGTTCCAGGAGGCTTGAAACGCCCTGAAATTTCACACCGAAAAAAAGAGGGTTGGGAAGAAAATATTGTCCCTCCGAAACTAGCCTCGGTCCATGCTTCAACCTCGGCGTATTGTTAAAGTGGTCGCGGTTCCTTAGTGGAGGCTATTTGTCGCCTCTAGTGGTAAAATTGTCCGGTTTCTGAAATGGACTCCCGAAAACATTGCGCCACGGGTTTTCTCGTCTTTCCGACTCTGTGATTTACACCCTTACCTGCGACCCCCCTCTCCCTATCCTCGGGGGGTCCCGAAAAAAGAAATGCCTCTCTCTGCAAACCGGTAAATTTTGCCACAGAGACCACAGACACTAATGCAGCCTACCGTAGCCAATGAGTTTTTCCCATTTACAGTTACGCAATAAATTGCATAATTACAGCAATCGGATAAGTAGACGATTATTTAGTAATAATCCACAGTCTGCTTTTATGGCACCTTCATTAGAGAGAAACACAGCTCAAGCGAAATTGTCGACGAGAAAAACCGATAAAGAGTCTCCCGGTTTCAATTAGAGGCCGCTATGTGATAAACTTATTACAAACAATTTCTCAATTGCAAAAGAGAGGAAAATTCTCCATTCCTGAGGTTTAAGTGACTAACTCGGGAAATATTAATGGTTATTTTAATATTTTGTTTTTTTCTTTTAAGCAGAGGCTTCACTGCACAAAATTATAGAAAAACATGGGGAAAAAGCTTGTGATAATAATAATAATAATAATAATAATAATAATAATAATAAGTTCATTAATTAATAATAAAAATCGAGGATTCGAGAAAAGTAAGAGAGGCCAATTATAAAGTTGAATAATTTACAACAATGGGTAGAATACGAGCTCCCTCAGCGATATTTTTCCAAAAGAAAGCCAATAAATTGGTACAACAGCTATTAAATTGGCACAACCAATCAATTGGTACAAAAAACCAACAAAGTTGGTGCAGAAGAAAATAAATTGGTACAATAGCCAACAAATTGGTACAACAGCCAATTGATTAGTACGTTAGCTAAATTATAAATTGGTTTAGTAAACAACCAATTGGTACAGCTTCAATGAAGTTGGTACAGAAACCAATAAATTGGTTTTAAGCAGAGGCTTCACTGCACAAAATTATAGAAAAAAATGGGGAAAAAGCTTGTGATAATAATAATAATAATAATAATAATAATAATAATAATAATAATAATAGGTTCATTAATTAATAATAAAAATCGAAGGTTTCGAGAAAAGTAAGAGAGGCCAATTATAAAGTTGAATAATTTACAACAATGGGTAGAATTCGAGCTCCCTCAGCGATATTTTTCCAAAAGAAAGCCAATAAATTGGTACAACAGCCATTAAATTGGCACAACCAATCAATTGGTACAAAACACCAACAAAGTTGGTGCAGAAGAAAATAAATTGGTACAATAGCCAACAAATTGGTACAACAGCCAATTGATTAGTACGTTAGCTAAATTATAAATTGGTACAAAAAACAACCAATTGGTACAAAAAACAACCAATTGGTACAAAAAACAACCAATTGGTACAGTTTCAATGAAGTTGGTACAGAAACCAATAAATTGGTTTTAAGCAGAGGCTTCACTGCACAAAATTATAGAAAAAAATGGGGAAAAAGCTTGTGATAATAATAATAATAATAATAAGTTCATTAATTAATAATAAAAATCGAGGATTCGAGAAAAGTAAGAGAGGCCAATTATAAAATTGAATAATTTACAACAATGAGTATAATTCGAGCTCCCTCAGCGATATTTTCCCAAAAGAAAAAGACTGAGATAAGGAATAATGTCTTGTTAATTTACATTAAGGTTTCTTTTACACCTCCCGCGGGATAAAAATTGAGCCTTCCCCTTTAAATCTTAATTAGGAATTTTACGACTTTAACGAACTTTTCTGAGGGTCGACTGTCTGGCAGCGAATTTTCAACCCCTTTTCCCATTTGCCTACGACTCGCTGAAGTCAGAATTCAAAGGGGAGGGAGAATCACCCCAGTGAAAAATTATTATTGCCCCAACGCCTTCGCCCCTCTAGACGAGAGATGCTGAGATAAGTTTCACGGGATGACGGTGATATTGGTGAGATTGGGGAATGTCGAATCGAGTCTTTTGTGACAGATGCTGAGGCTCTATTATCGCAGATGATACTCTTATCCCTTCTCTTAAACGATAAATCAGTTTTAGGAATGTTAGACATTAGGAACCAGATAAAAGGGGGTCCTCAAAACTGCCTATTTTACAGTATTCAGTATTTAGTACTTCATTTTGAATCAAATTTCATTCTAAACCGTATTTTACCCGTCAAACAACAACTTGATGGATATGGATTGGTTTTTGTATTGATTTAGTGTAAATAATCAATTTATTAGTTACTTTAACAATTGATTTGCTGATCTACCAATTTCTTAGTTGTACGATACATATATTGGATATCGTACCAATTTTTTGGTTGATCCGATAATTTATTGTTCGCCGTACCAACTTGATCGTTTCTGTACCAATTAATTGGTTGTTGTACCAATTTATTGGCTACCGCACCAACTTGATTATTCATGCCAATTTATTGATTTCTGTACCAACTTCATTGAAGCTGTAGCAATTTCTTGTTTTTTGTACCAATTGGTTGTTTACTAAACCAATTTGTAATTTAGATAACGTACTAATCAATTGGTTTTTGTACCGATTTATTAGTTGTTGTTCCAATTTATTATCTGCGGTAACAAATTGATGGTTACTGTACCAATTTATTGGATTTTGTACCAACTTGATCGTTTCTGTACCAATTAATTGGTTGTTGTACCAATTTATTGGCTACCGCAGCAACTTGATTCTTCATGCCAATTTATTGATTTGTGTACCAACTTGATCGTTTCTGTACCAATTTATTGGCTACCGCACTAACTTGATTCTTCATGCCAATTTATTAGTTTCTGTACCAACTTCATTGAAGCTTTACCAATTTATTGGTTGTTGTAACAACTTGATGGTGTTTGTACCGGGTTCTTGTTCCGATTTTTTAACTGCTAATCCAATTTATTATTGAGTGAAGTATTAATCAATTGGTTGTTGAACCAGTTTGTTGGTTTTTATACTAATAAATTGGTATACAAACAACTGAGTTGGTACGGCAGCCAATAAATTGGTTGTTGTATCAATTTAATTTCTTCTGTACCAACTTGTTGATTGTTATACCAATTTCTTGGATTTTGTACGAATTTATTAGTTACCAATTGATTTTTTACTAAACCAATTTATAATTTAGCTAACGTACTAATCAATTGGTTTTTCTACCGATTTATTAGTTGTTCTAATTTTTGGTTGTTGTACCAACTTAATGGTGTTTGTACCAATTTGATAGATACTGTACCAATTTATTGGCTGCCGTACCAACTTGATGGTTTCTATACCAATTTATTGGCTTTTGTATCAATATATTTGATGTTGCACCAATTTATTGGTTTATGTACCAATTTATTAGTTGTTGTACCAATTTCTTGGTCGATGTACCAATTTATTCGTTATTACACCAATTTACTAGTTTCTTGGGTTTTGCATCAATGATTATTTAATATTTTGCAAAAAAAACTTGACATCTGTTGCTTAAAGAATAAAAATACTCTTGTAATCAATTTATCTTCACCAATATAAATAACTGTCCTTCATATTCTCGACACATGTCGATTCCTCAAAATAACGAGAACAAGTTGACGTTTCGGCATTTTGAACAAGTATTCTGATTATGTGACATTGGCTTTGAGCGATTTTAGTTCGACAGATGGATTCAGAAAAAAAAAACAAAAAAACGACGAACCCAGAATTGTGGAAGATGGCCTGTTGAGGGGGATTGGGGGGGGGGGGGGGTGAACAGCAGTCGATAAATATTCTGTGGTGATAACAGTAACCGTCGTAATATTTTCCGATGAAGAACCAAACGCATTGTGCGATAAAACTTCTGGGAGTTGGGGGCTGAATTTGCCAATAACTGTCGATGAAACGTTTCCAGTCACGTTGCCGTCACACGATTCGAGTGACATTTTGCAGAGGGTTTCGACAGACTGCGTTTCCTACGTGTGGATCACAATTCGCTCTGGTTATATATAACAGATGTATAACGATCCCGTGGGCCATGCATGTGATTTTTTCTCAAACGTCTCTGGAGATATCCGCAGGATTATTGGATGCCAGATACCCGGAATTCCTGCGGTGATGAAAATCCCGCGGAACCCGCCAAATGCGCTACCGGAAGCTTTGAAGTGAAATCGATCAAATGTGAATTTTTTTTTTTTGTTTTTTATATAAAGAGACGGAGGGCTTTTGGGACGAAAATTGTTTCTGGGTTGAGAGCTTTTCATCAGCAGGTTACTGTTTGTCGAGGGAAATATTTGTGGAGTTTAGTTTTAATTAAATTTGTTTTAGATAGGTTTTATAAGTATTGGCGGAGAGGTGAGTTTTAGAATAGAATTCGATTTTACGTTGTGTAGTAAAAATTTTAAATGTAAAATATGGTAGTTTAAGCAATAAATCGGTACAGCAACCAATGAATTGGTACACCAGTCGATAAATTGGTACGACATCCAATCAGTTGGTACAAAACTCAATTGATAAGTAGATTAGATACTAATAAATTGGTACAACAGCTTTCAATTGGTATTAAAATCATTAAATTGGTACGACAATCAATCAATTGGCAGAACAATCAATAAATTGGTACGACAACAAATAAATTAGTACAATAAACTACAAATTGGTTTAGAAACCAATAAACTGGTACAGCAATCAATAAATTGGTATAACAACAAATAAATTGGTACAATAAACAACAAATTGGTATAAAAACCAAAAAATCGGTACATCATACCAAAAATTGGTCCCTATATTAATAAATTGGTACAGCAACTAGACAGTTGGTACAACAGTCAATAAATTGGAACAAAAACCAACAACTCGTTATAGCAGCCAATAAATCGGTACAACAACCAATAAATTGGTACAATAGCCAATAAATTCGTACAGTATCTATCAAATTGGTACATAATTTGATAGATACAACAACCAATTTCTTGCTCGTTGTACCATGTATTGGATATCGTACCAACTTGTTGGTTGATCGACCAATTTATTGGCTGCCGTACCAACTTGATGGTTTCTGTAACAATGTATTATTATTATTATTGGTACAGTATCTATCAAATTCGTATAGAATCCAATAAATTAGTACAAACACCAACAAGTTGGTACAGAAGAATAAATTGGTACAGCAGTCAATAAATTTGTATAATGTCGAAAAGTTGCTAAACTTATAACAAAATTATTAGCTGCTGTATCAAGTTATTGGCTATGGAACCAATTTATTGATAATTACAACCAATTTATTAGTGATTTAGTCATAACATTACAGCAGCTGTATCAAATTACTGCTTTCCTCTAAATCTCCAGCCTCTACAAATTTAAAATCACCAAATCCTTCTTTACCCTGAAACAATACAAGAAAAATGAATTTCCTAAGAAAAATCTATTGTAATTAAACAAAACAAAAGAAAAGCAAAGCAAAACAAAAGAAAAAAACTAAAACCGTGCGACTCTGAACATTCTGCCGGCGGATGGAGATCGCGATTGTCGAGAAGGGCCGACCGAGATTGGATCGGCTCGTATCGATCATGCATCGACTCGGTTGGTTCCCCCATCACGGGAGCACTAATGGAAAGACTGGTATTCTATGTGAACGACCTTCGTTTGGCCGTTGGCTGCTGCACATGTCCGCTCTCCTCTCTCACGCCGACTCCTCCATGAACCGTGAGCACGCCACCACCATAGATCCGTTTACCTACAGTCTCCGTCATCCAGACCCTGTCCCTGGACCAGAATCTGTTTATTGACACGCACGCTCTCAAGTGTTGAAATACTCTAACGCCTAGCGGTGAGAGTTCCGAGCTTGTTACCAAATGGATGTAAACAGCTGCATTAACTCGCACGATGCCGACGAAAAATCCGGGGGTGAAAACCCCAACGCGAATAGAAACAGGATTTCTTAAGTAGAGCCTTTAATCGACTTATTTCTCACTAAGATACAACAACAAGTGATTTTTCACTGGATACAAACATGCCTTTGTTAAATATTTATGATACAATAACCAATGGCTATTATATCATCAATATATCCAAAGCAGGACTCTTGATAGGATTTTAGAGCACTACCCATTGATCCCGATATTTTAAAGTGCCCTTTAAACATTGAGTGGATCCTCCCCTTGAATTTTGTAATCCCGACATGCAGTACATAATTTCCTAGACGAGAGTTGTGATGAGAACTTATGTAAATAGAGGTGAGGGGTTCCAAACCCCGAATTTTCGGTGACGAGGCGAGAGCGATCTCGTTCCATGAAATCGCCACGAATTAGCCGGAGGGTCCAAGGTGAGGGGTTCGGTTTAATATAACCGGGACTTAGGGGTGAGAGTGGTACCCCGCTTCTGGACCCCAGCGAGCACGCCCCTGAACCTGTCACTTTGACGTATGGCAGTCGCAGGAATCCATTATATAGTCAATTACTTGACGTGATAGGGAACCGCCGAGGCCTGACGCCCCAGAGCAAGTGCCGCACTTGCCACTGCAACCTGCCTCCCAAAAATATCGATGATCATCCTCTACCGCCCCCCTATAAACCCACCCCCACCCGACCCACGAAATTCACCCATCGTTCGATCCTTTGTTTCATCCTGAACGGCTGGCAGACAAATTTTTTGTTCGAGGTGCCTTTGGGGTTGATGGTTTGGCGACTGGGGATGGTGTTCTGATGAATTGTGATGCTTTGTTGTTTGGGATTTTTAATTCTTTTGGGTGGATTGACAGATGGGGAAAATTGCGAGTGGTTAGGATTAGATTGTTGGGAATAGTTATTCGGAATTGCCGGTGAACCGAGATATTGGCTGATGTAGCGAATTATTGGCAGCTGTACCGAGTTATTGGATGCTGTACCAATTTATTGGATGCTGTATCAATTTATTGTCTTCGGTACCCACTTGTTGGTTTTTGTACCAATTTATTGACTGTTATACCAACTGGGTGGTTGCTGTACCAATTTATTTATATAGGTACCAATTTTTTGGATTCTGTACCAACTTGACGGTTACTGTATCAATTTATTTGCTGTTCTAACATTTTTTTGTATGATGTACCGATTTTTTTGGATTATTTACCAAATTTTTTGGTTTTTATACAAATTTATTGGTTTTCATACAGACTTTATTGTTTTTGAACCAATTTATTTGTTGCTAAACCAATTTATTATGGGCTGCTGTACTATTGAATTGTTTTTTGTACCAAGTTGTTGATTTGTTGCTTAAAATATTGCTCAGTGAACCAGTTTATTGGTTTTTAAACCAATTTATTGTTTTTTTCACCAATTCTTGTATCTATTGTTCTCTAAATTAATAAATTATTTTTCGTACCAATTTCTTGGATTTTGTATCTATTTCATAGTTTGCATACCAATTTATTACTTTATGTACCAATTAATTGGTTGTTGTACCAATTTATTGGCTTTATACAGACTTTATTGTTTTTGAACCGATTTATTTATTGCTAAGCCAATTTATTACGGGCTGTTGTACTGTTCAATTGGTTTTTGTACCAATTTGTTGATTGTTGTCTTAATATGTTGCTTAGTGTACCAATTTTATGGTTTTTAAACCAATTTCTTAGTTGCTGTACCAATTTATTTATTGTTATACCAATTTATTGATTACTGTACCAATTTATTGGTTGCTAAACCAATTTGTTGTTTACTCTACTAATTTATTTGTTGTTATACCAATTTATTGAATGCTGTACCAATTTATTGGTTGCTAAACCAATTCGTTGTTTACTGTACTATTTTATTTATTGTTATACCAATTTATTAAATCCTGTACCAATTGGTTGTTGTACCGATTTAATTCTAGCTAAACCAATTTATCATTAACTACGTACTAACAAATTGATTTATGTACCAATTTATTGTTGTACCAATCAATTGGATGTTGTACCAACTTGTTGGTGTTTGTACCAATTCATTAGTTGCACCAAATTCTCCACCTTTTTACTAATTTCTCGTTGTAACTCTTTATTGTTTACTGTCCCCCAAATTTAAAAAATACATATTTCTATCAACCAGAATACTGATGCCCAATTATAAAACCAACTGCTCGATTGTTTCATTAGTTTATTGACGAATACAAATACCCTCGATTTTCTTGTATACAAAATTAATAATTTCGCAGGTGGGATTGGTATTAAAGGCTCGCTCGTGACTTTTCGTGTACGATTGTACATTCTCGGTCTCTCTCTCATTCTCTGGATTTTCGCCCTCCCCCCACCCTCCTCCCTCGCCCTAGCACCTTCTATCTCCGGAGGGCCGGAATATTAATGTCTCTCATATTTTATAGAACCACTCCGGGCACGCGGTGTATACTGCGCCCCACCCAACCCTACTCGCTACCCCCCCCCCCCCCCCCC
>UCOH01011285.1:26880-38021 GCA_900474275.1 Synergus japonicus
CCCCCCCCCCCCTCACCACTCGCTATTCCTCCCTGCGTTCCGCGCCCCCCTCAGTTATATCCAGTGAACAAAGAGTGAAAATATGTATATAGGGTGTGCGCAAGATCCTTATCCGATAGGACAATGACAAAACGAGCAAAGCCCGAAATACCTAGAGGAGTTAATTCAGTTGTCGGGAGTTGGTCTTACTTTACCCCCTTCTTTCCTGGCACTGAGAGGTGGGATACATTTGTAGAGACTTTATCGAGGTTGTTCTCTTTTCCTTCTTTTTTATTTATTATTTTTTATTTTTTTTTGCGGTATCCAGAGTTTTTTTTTAATTCTTTTAAATCTGAAGATAAGTTTAACGAGACGCATTCTATTCCGTGATAACTGACCTCGCGTGATGCGGTTGTAAGAACTGGTCTCCTGGTGGTAGAAGAACGTCGGCGATGCGGCAGAAATTAATTATGCGGAAACTGGGGAAAGGGAATATCGGCATTGCGGTTTATTAATTTTTTTCTTTAATACTCGTTTTTAGTTTTTTTTTTATTATTCCCTCTGGAATTAAGGAGAGCGTAATTTAATGTCAACGATTATTATTGAACAAATTTCCTCAACTCCTGCGCGCTCAGCGAGAGAGAAAAAGGTTTCTCGAACCTCTTTTCCGTTTTGATAATTTAATCCCGAGCTTAAAAGGCGTGACTCTTTTTGCCGACCTAACAGTCTGGAAAGTTTCGAATGAGTTTATTTCGCTGGCGGGATGAAAGGGCGTCTTTTTTTGAACGACACTGTTTTAATCCCCTTCGTGTTTAGATAAAGCTAACACCATTTTTTTTTCTTCTTTTTCGGGAAAAACTGACCCTAGTTGGAGCATCAACGAAGGGGGGCAAGAACATTGGGCTCTTATCGAGACAGGAGTCGGAAGAGAAGAGGACTGATGCTGCAGAGATTAATTTTTTGCCTAGAATCGACGAAGTAACAAACAGAATGTTTGCTCGGGGTGTCAGAGGTCACTCCCGTCGAGGGTTAATCCTTGGACCCTCCTCGATGTTAGGTTGAAAGGTTCTGACGATAAAATGACAAAAAAAGAGATAAAAGAGATAAAAGGATAGATAGGGCTCTCAAGTCTACATCTTCTACATATAATATAACGAAGAGAAAAGAGACGAGCGTCTCAGAGTTTTAAGTTGAAGGGCTGAAGAAATTGTTCATTTTGAATTGAAGGAAAGGGGGAGGGGGAGGGGGCGATGAGAAGTAATTTTAATTTGGTGGGAGCTGAATCCGATTTATAGAGGAAGGGAGGAATTCGGCAATTTGTCGAGGCACCTTGGTGTTTTCGACCCTTCAAAGGACATAACACGAGTCGGCCCCAGTGATCCTCTAACGGCATGTGTGCGATTCGATGATTCATTCTGCTTTGTTGTACTGAAAGGAACGATCCTCGTCTACACACCTCACCCTCTATTTTCCATCTGCGCATTGACGGAATGCCAAGTCAATGTCGGTGAAATTACAATACCAGAAGCAGGGTGTTGAATTCACCACGAATTATATTTATATTCTTTGCTTTCAAAGGAAAGGAAAAAAAGACACCAATCTGTGGAATGAGTATCTATTTGATTCAAATGAAATCTCTTTGACTCAATGTTGGTATGTTGATATCTGTTTCAGATTGTAGAATAGATTCCGTGAATGGAAGAGCAGAGTTTCTAGAAGGGAACATTTTCAAACTATCCGACTGCTTCGGAATCGAATTTATGAAAGGTATTTGGAAAATCTTGCAATGCTAGATTCGGTGTACACTTGAGTCTACAGATCATGAACCGAAACCACTTCACCCTCGGACTTTTCGCCAGATTCAATTTCTTGGTGGAACCTAGTTCGAGGCTCGCTCTCGAGATTCGGGAGCTTCCTCGAGAGCTTTTTAGGGTGGCCTAGGGCAGCTACTCTCAAGTCCCACGTGACCTCATGCTTGGTTTAACCACTCTCTCCGCTGTATCCATTTATCCCTTTCTTCATCCTTCTTACCCTCTCTAACCACTCAATATATCGTCTGTTCGGCTTAGTTAGTTAACCCTCAATCTCGGGCTGGATAAAAGGCTCAAATACTGGAGTTTATGAAATATATGGAAAAAAATCTGGGCAATTGGTACAAAAATTGATTAGGATACCGAATAAGTTTGTAAAACTACTATAAATTGGTCCAGCAAGCAATAAATAGTCACCTAATCAAGTTGGTACGGTAACCAATAAATTGGTACAGAAATCATCAAGTACCAATTCAATATTTGTTATACAAATTTATTAGCAGGTACTCCAACTGTATGATAGCTATAGCAATTTATTGGTTCTTGTACCGATTTATTGATATCTAAACCAATTTATTGATTTTTCTACCAATTTATTGGATTCTGGACCAATTTGATAGATACTGTATCAATTTATTGGCTGTTGTACCAATTTCCTGGTTTCTGTACCAATTTGTTGATTTCTATATTAATTTATTATTTGTTGTACCAATTTGTTGGTTGTTGTACCAATTTGTTGGTTGTTGTACCAATTTATTGGATTCTGTACCAATTTGATAGATACTATACCAATTTATTGACTGCCGTACCAACTTGGCGGATTCTGTACCAATTTATTTTTTGTTGTACCAATTTGTTGGTTTGGGAATCAAGAAATTAGTACAGCAAACAATAGATTGGTACAAGACCCAATAAACTGGTAAAAACACCAACAAGTTGTTACAAAAGACAATAATCTGATACAACACCCAATAAATTGGTTCAGCAACCATTAAATTAATCACCCAATCGGTCCACCGAAAACAATAAAAGTCCATCAGTTGTAGCTCCAAGCTCTGGCGATAAAAGATCTACCAATGAATCCCACAAAAAGAAAGATATTGTCCCCACTTTGTCCCCAAAATTGATGGTGGAAATTTTTTTGAAATCATCATCAAAAATTGGTACTAGTGATGCATTGATATACGTGACTATGTCTGTCGGCCGATCCTGGGAAGTTCCTTCCCCATGGGTGATGCGGTCACGTCCCAGTCTCCATGGAAACCCACCCGAATCGGGATGGAAGCTACCCTCGCCCTCATCTCCCCTCCCCCCCGCGGCATCTCTTTCTCGTTAGTTTAACCCACGCGCGCCGAATCGTAATGGGAAACGTACAGATGCATTAGGAGAGGCTTTGCCATCCTAGATCCCGTTTGCAGAATGTTCAAAGGTATTGCCATTCCCTTTCGTCTCCACGTAACATCTACCCCCCCCCCAACCATCTTCTTCTTCAACCCCTGTGTATCACTCAAACTCAACTCATCACAACCGACTTCGATTTCGACTTGTTTTCGGTTCAGTAGGAAATAAATTGGTACGACTACCAACAGTTGGTACAACAACCAATTAATTGGTTTGGGAAACAATAAATTGGTACAGTAAACAATAAATTGGTGTAACAAAAAAAATTGGTTTAGCAACCAAGAAATTGTTTTAGCAACCAAGAAATTGGTTTGGCAACCAAGAAATTGGTTTGGCAACCAAGAAATTGGTACAGCAATCAAGAAATTGGTGTAACAACAAATAAATTGGTACAATAATCAACAAATTGGTTTTGCAACCAATAATTTGGTGTAATAACCAAAAAATTGGTTTAGCAACAAATTAATTGATTTAACATCCAATAAATTGGTACAATAAACAAAAAAATTGGTTTAGCATCCAATAAACTTGTGTAAAAACCTAGAAATTGGTTTTGCAACCAATAAATTGGTGCAGCAATAAATAAATTGGTATCACAACAAATAAATTGGTGTAACAGCCAAGAAATTTGTTTAGCAACCTATAAATTGGTACAAATAACCAACAAATTGGTACAACAACCAATAAATTGGTACAGCAAACAATAAATTAATATAGAAACCAACAAATTGGTACAGAAACCATCAAGTACTAATTTATTGGATTCTGTACCAATTTGATAGATACTGTACCAATTTATTGACTATTGTACCAATTTATTGGCTGCCCTACCAACCTGATGGTTTCTGTACCAATTTATTGGTTCCTATATCAATTTATTGTTTCTTGTACCAATTTATTGGTTTTTGTGGCAATTTGTTGGTTGTGGTACCAATTTGTTGGTTTGGGAAACAATAAATTGGTACAACAACCGATAAATTGGTACAACAGTCAATAAATTGGTACTGAATCCAATAAATTGGTGCAAACACCATCAAGCACCAATTTATTGATTTATGTACCAATTTATTGTTTTCCAAACCAATTTATTGTTGTACCAACTTGTTGGTCTTGGTACCAATTTATTGGATTATGTACCAATTTGATAGATACTATACCAATTTATTGGCTATTGTACCAATTTATCGGTTCTTGTACCAATTTATTGTCTGCCGTACCAATTTGCTGGTTTCTATACCAATTTATTTATCGTTGTACCAATTTGTTGGTTTCTATATCAATTTGTTGGTTTTGGAAACAATAAATCGGTACAGCAACCGATAAATAGGTACAACAGCCAATAAATTGGTACAGTATCCATCCAATTGGTACGGCAGCCAATAAATCGGTACATAAACCAATAAATCTGTAGAATACCCAATGAAACTCTAATAAAAATATAATACGACTTTAAATATATGAAAAATACGAAATAAGCTATAAAAAATTGCTGATGAATTGCATCGAGCAGGTAGAGTGGTTTACGAATGGCATTCTGCATTATGGTGCATCGCATGGGTTTGACTCACCCTAACAGCTAACTCGAACGAGGGGATTAGCCACCATGCAGAGCTTAATCCCTTTGGCTCGTTATGTATACGAGTATAGTATTTCATGGCATTCTTTGCAGGCAGTTTTTAGAAGTCTTTCCCTCCTTTAGATTCACAATTCACAAGCCTAAAAACCATACATTGCTTTGAATTAGAAGGGCAATGAAATATAGTGCTGGTGCCCCCTTTCTTTTTTGTTTCGAGCACTCCTTTAATTAAGTCCAAAGTCCTCCCTCAATCTAAGTCCCTTTAATTCCCTTCGTTAAACTTTTCTGATTAATTAAAATAACATTTCTCATCGAAATTCATGCAACTGCAAAATATTTCGCAAAAATCCTAGCCAATTATACATATATAAATATCTCTCCAGTGACAATTTAATTCTCAAGGGAAAAATTTTAATCGACTCCTAAATTTCGCTATTCAGACGAGAATTAATATATAATACATCCTACCTGGAATTCGTGATAGTTTCATGTTAAAAAAATGCAAAAATTTTAACGAAAAGTAAGAAATTTCCGTTTCAAGATCGAAGTGGTAATAAAGAATGAAAGTTTATTGAATCGTTCGAGTGAAGACATTCCAATTATTCAGGAACTTGACGTGTTACATAAGCGACCTTTCGAGTGAATATCAAACCGCGATCGCGATTTAAAGCCCGAGAGAGTGAATTTTTCTGCTAACTGTCAAAATAAAGTAGAAGAGAACCGGTTCTTTTTGCCTAAAACTGAAGAGCATCTTGGATAATATTTGCGAGAGTCTGAGAGTCATTTTCTAGGAATTAAAAATCATAAAACCGGCAGCGCAACGGAATACGAAATCTGCGGTTCTCATCTTTCCCACAACGGGACGAGAATATGGTTTCGTCGTATATACCACGAGCGACATAAATCCTTCCTTATGACTCGCTTGTCCTCCACAGTTCCTCAGATCTTGGATACCCAACGAATTAATAGGATCGCGCACGGAATACGGATCGGGATCGGTACCTGCTGTCGGGAGCAGATCGGATGTGTTCGGAAAGACTAAAGAGGCGGCTGCTGGCTTTGTGATGTCACTAGTAAGACTGCATGTTCATCTTCAGTCACGTCATATTCAAGATTTAAATTTTTATTTTCCGGAGACATCCACTTGACGATTTGTGGCTAGATTTATGACCTTTCTAGTTAATGGATGTTCTAAAGTTGAACGGGAAAGAATTCATTGTTATCCTTAGTTGATTTATGAATCATGAAATTGGTGCAAAAAACAACAAGTTGGTTTTGCAGAGAAAAAATTGCAGGAACAATTATTAAATTGGTTTTGACAGGAAAAATTGGTATAACAACCGACAAGTTGATACAAAGTCCAAGAAATTGGTACAATAAACAACAAATTGGTTTAACAACCAAGAAATTGGTGTAACAACAAATAAATTGGAACAAAAAACAAGAAATTGATTTTAGCAATAAATAAATTGGTTTAACATCCAATAAATTGGAACAACAACAAAAAAATTAGTACAATAACAAACAAATTGGTGTAACGACCAATAAATTGGTACAGCAATCAATAAATTGGTATAACAACAAATAAATTGGTACAATAAAAAACAAATTGGTTTAACAACCACGGAATTGGCACAGCAATCAAGAAATTGGTGTAACAATAAATAAATTGGAACAAAAAACAACAAATTGATTTTAGTAACAAATAAATTGGTTTAACATCCAATAAATTGGTACAACAACAAATAAATTAGTACAATAACAAACAAATTGGTTTAGCAACCAATAAATTGGTACAGCAATCAATAAATTGGTATAACAAGAAATAAATTGGTGTAACAACCAATAAATTGGTACAGCAATCAATAAATTGGTATAACAACAAATAAATTGGTGCAATAAACAAAAAATTGGTTTAGGAACCAATAAATTGGTAGGTAATCAATAAATGGGTACAATAAACAACAAATTGATGTAATATCTAATAAATTGGTACAGCAATCAATAAATTGGTGTAACAACAAATCAATTGGTACAATAAACAACAAATTGGTTCAACAACCAATTGAATAATACATCAATCAATAGTAAATTGGCAAAACAACCAACCAATTGGTTTAACAACCAATTGATTAGTACAGCAGCCAATAAATGGGTTTATGATATGGGTTTAAATTACCATAAAGTGGTTTATGAACCTAAATATCAGTAAAGCAATCAAAAATTGGTTTGGATCCCAACAGTTGGTACAGCAATCAATAAACTGGCACAAAACCAAAAAAAATTGGTTTAGAAATCGAAAAATTAGTACAAAAACCAATAAATGCACATAACTAGCAAAAAAGTGTTTTAGAACCCAAACAATTGTTACAACAACCAAAAAGTTGGTTTAGAATCACAACAATTGGTACAACAATAAAAAAAATTGGTTTAGGACTCAAATAATTAGTATATCAACAGAAATTGGTATAACAATCAATAAATTGGTCCAATAATCAATAAATTGGTACAATAATCAATAAATTGATTAAAGAACCAAAAAATTGTTATAACAAGCAATAAATTGGTATTTTCGTCTCAAATGCATGACTAAAAAAACCTGACTCAACACGTAGCGAATTGACGTACGCATGGGGGTGAACAGCACGTTAATAATGATTATTCCAGGATAGTTCCTCAGACCCCTATGGAGTCACACACGCGCCTTCTGCACTACTTTCTGCACGTGTGTCAATCTCCGCTGTCAACTGTCGCCTATTTTCCTCGGGATTAATAAAAGCTGCTCGGCAACCGCTGCACGCGCATTTGCTTGGATATTTGGGGGAAAATGGATCCGAAACAAAGTGAGGGATTACTGCAGCAATTTTTTTTCCACGAGATTACTTCATTTCGCAGGACGTAAAGTATTTGGGGCTGTAAATATTCATGAAATAAAAGCTTGTTCAATTTTGAAAAAGTCAGACTTTTACCGGAATAAAGCCAGTTTAATTTTAATCACTCATGATGAGGCTTTAATAAAAAAAAGCTTTAATAAAGAGGAAGCTTTAGTAAAAAGGAAGCTTTAATAAAAAAAGCTTTAATAAAAAGAAAATTTTAAATAAATCACTAAATTGAATAGTGAAAAATTACACATTTTGGAAAAATTGATGATCAGGGAGGAATTTTTCCTGTGGTGAATATGAGGAGTCAAATTGGTATGACGAGGGTTGCACTATTTTTTGAATCAGCACATCTGCGCTTTCAGATGGAGAGGAACATTTTCGATGGAATAATGGACATTTACAATTCTGAATTCACGAATAATTTCACCCTTTCAACGAGTTTTCGGGGGTTGAACGAGCCCCAATTTCGCATAAAGTCCCTTGCCAGAACTGTTGTCGGTCGCACGTGTCGCCGAACTCAGAATGAGAATTCGCGTAACGGCTGTTAAAGCTAAGCTGACTTTAGTTTATCCAAAGGCAATAGGGAATTTATAATGACGCGAGGTACTATTAAAAGTAAGAAATTTGTCAGAATTCAATTTTTAAGTATCTTTGAGATAATGGTGAGACAATTAATTATAATTGATGAGAATTAAATAGAATTGATTAAGATGAAATAGAATTGAATACGATAAAATAGAATTGATTAAGACAAAATAGGAGTGATTGAGATAAAATAGAGTTGATTAAAATTAAGGGACTTATATTTTAAATGGAACCAAGTTAAATGAAATTGATTTTGAAGGAATTCAGTTACACAATCATCGAAGATGAGAGTTTGCTTTGTGCAGAAGAAATGCGTCGCAACGAGTTAAAAGGCTATCAGTTTTAATAAAAGATCGTTCGTTTGATATGCATTCTTCTTTTCTTTTATTATGCAGTGTCAACGAGCCGCAAGAAAAGGCCAATCATCGGAGAATGACTAAAATTAAGAGACGGGAATTTATCTGAATCCAGAGGCTGGATTTCTTTTCAACATTACAAAAGTTGGAAAAAATGGATTTCGTTTTTATACCAATTTTTTCAATTGATTAAGCGATTTATTGATTGATGTACCATTTTTTTTAGAAAAAACCAATTTTCTGGTTTTCTTTGTACCGATTTGTTGTACCAGTTGTTTGAATTTTAAACCAATTTGTTGGTAGTTGTACCAATTAATTGGATAACGTACCAATTGCTTGGGTTACAAACCAATTTCTTGGTTCTACCAATTAATTGGTTGTTGCAATTATTTATTGGTTGATGTACCAATTTTTACAGCTGAACCAATTTCTTGGTTGTCTTTGCAGCGATTTATTGGTTGTTGCACCAATTTGTTTGGTCTTAAACCAATTGATTGGCCGTTGTACCAACTTATTAACAGTTGTACATATTTATTGGCCGTTGTACCAATTTAGTGGTTGTTGTACCAATTTTTTAGTTGATAAACCAATTGATTGACAATTGTACCAACTTATTAACAGTTGTACCAATTTATTGAATGTTGTACCAATTTTTTTGGTTGTTAAACCGATTGATTGACAACTTATTAGCAGTTGTACCAATTTATTAGAAGTTGTACCAACTTATTAAAAGTTGTACCAATTTATTAACAGTTGTACCAACTTATTATCAGCTGTACCAACTTATTAACAATTGTACCAACTTATTATCAGCTGTACCAACTTATTAACAGTTCTACCAACTTATTATCAGTTGTACCAACTTATTAACAGTTGTACCAATTATTTAGTAAAACAACCAACTGTAATTCGAAATAAGCTCCTATTTTCTCATTTTTCTTTTCCAATGTCAGTTTGCAACTCTGTTAGCGTTATTTTTTTCGAGATTTTTTGCAACATCAGCACCGTTTCGCTTGGTAGGGGCTGTCTTTTAACGACGCGATCTCAGGCGCACGGTGGTGATAAAAATCCTCGCGGAATGACGACGGACTACAAATCAGCAGACGCGTACGTAAGCGGGAAACGAGGGAGTCATCGGGAACCTCGTCGGTCTTGAAGCTTCAAGGCAAGAGGGATGTGTAAAGTGGAGCGCTGGTGAATTCGACCCAGGGGGAAAAAAAGAAAAATAGGGTGTCGAGAAGGAAGGAAGAAAACAAGCTGATGTTTCCTCCGAGGGTGACGCGTGTCATTGTCGAACGTGCATCGAGTACAACGAGAGATGGAATTAAGCCTGTGATTAAAAGAAAACATTTTTATCTCAGATGAGAACATAAGTTCGTCGACTTTAATCGATTCTACTCTATTCACTATTTTCAGAGATATTTATAGAACTTAAAAAAACTGCTTGAGGGGCCATATTAAAAAATTCATTATTTTTAAGAGTCTAAATAAATAAAATAAATAAATAAATAAATAAAAAATGTGAAAAAATAAATGGCTGCATATTCACACTTCTAGGATTGAGTCTCGATTTATTTGAAACTATTAATAATTATACTAAATGCCCCTCAATGTGGGGGGGGGGGTCTATTAAATTTAAATATTTGAAGGTCGGAAATTAACCGCACACAAGAGCCTGAAATCTCATGCGATTAGTATATAGTGAGCTCCCTTTATGAGGGTTTTGAACCCTAGTCGAACCCCCCCCCAATAAAAAAACCCCACCCACAATACCACGCGCCATCGGCTTCTTCAAATACTCGCAGCTAATTCTATTTTGCCTGTTTGTCCTGACGCTCTTCACCCTGAGGCTACGAATATTAATAACCCCTTTAAACCCCCCCCCCAACCCCAACAAGCCTCGAAGACGTGTACTTATTACGTTACGATGTTAATCTCGCTTAAGAAAAGTGATTAGACCCAAGTACAAGAGCTTCGAGACTACATCCGCTGTTTCCTTCGCAGAGAATTCCCCGTTGAATAACCCACCCTCCCCCCACCCCCAACCCACTATCTGAGGCATTAGGAGACGCCATGAAATACAAATTCCCTGGGAAATGCAGATAAAGGAAGATAATTTCTGCTTTATATTTCACTCGTCTTTCTACTTACTTTGAATTCTTTTTACGGTAGGCGGGGGGCGGGGGGGGGGGAGTGGATCTTTAAAACCTTTTTAAAAAGAATTTCTATAAATCTATTTTTAATTTTCTACTACGAGTTTAAAGAAGATTATTTGAATAAATTATCACAAATAAGTATCACAATTCTTAGAAAATAATAGGAAAAAGAAATAAAATTAATAAAAATAAATAAATAAAATTCGTTAGAATAAAAAAAGATTTCGAGCCGGAAAAAAGTCAATCCCTTGTGTCAACTGATCAAGCAGAGAGAAATCCGAACATTTAAACGAGATACAGATTGAAAAAGGACGGGGGAAGTGGAAGATTCGACAAAGTAGGAAAGCGCCCCTTTACGAGAGGGTAGAGCGGTTCCGAGGGGGGGGGGGGGGGGG
>UCOH01011285.1:38041-73308 GCA_900474275.1 Synergus japonicus
GTACGGAAGTTTGCTTAACCTACGTTTAAAACAGGGATGAATCCCGGGAGTTTCAGGGAAACGTATCTTATCGATCGAGCAACTCGAGATAGCGACGATTTGCCTCCCCCTCCCCCCCCCCTGCGGCCCCACGATATACTCCTCGAGCGACGTCGCACCGATGAGAAATCTGTAATCGATCGCTCGGCGTGCACACGGCAAAAGAAAAAAAAATTAAAAGATAAAAGAAATAAAAGAAAAAAAATTGAGAGAAAGACAAATCGCATTGAAAAGAAAGGCTGAGTCACTTCTGTGGTTGTAAGGAACGTGAGGAAGCGCGATAGCGTTTGCGATATCGCGAAAGCGCGCCGATCGGCAAATTCAATGATAATCCGAGCTTAGTGCTATAAAGATAACCTGTGGCGGCGATTGAGAAATCGAGAAATAATGTACGGGATGAGGTTTCAGAATGGAATGCGTTGTAATCGCGCCGAGAGGGGATTAGAGAAAAATATTTATTGTTTAATTAGAAATGATATTTAATTCTCATAATACAAACTTTAATCCGCTGCTTAGGCAATAAAATAGGAATACTTAATTTTTCATGCGACTTATGTTTAAAATGGCCCCAGATTTTTTTTGAATTTATATCATCAATAATAGTCAGATAAATTCCGACCTAAAAAAAAAAAAGAAAAAAAAAACGGTAACTCTGGTAATTCGATAAAAAATGATTTTAAAAAGACGATTTAATTTTTGACATGGCCCCCCTGGGGGGCGAGATATTTTTACTATTTATTTCTCCAATAATAGTTACATAAATTCAAAAAGAAAGTAAAAAACGATTTAGAAAAAAAATGTTTAATGGACCCCCAGGTATTTTAATAGACCCCCAGACTCTTTATATAAATTATTTATTGAATAATTTGTTGAAAAAATCCCCAGAAATGTAGAAATTTAAAAAATTAAATTTAGAATTTTAGAAATTAGTTAATCTGAGGGGCTTAAATGATTTATTTATTATTATTTAAAAAAAGACTCCCCCTCAAATTTATTTATCTAATAACGGTGAAACATCTCCGAGAAACTTCAATCTTGTTAATAAAATGAAAAAACAGCGCTATTCTAAATGATATTACATCGGCCCCCCTCCCATAGACAATTACCGCTTCCTTTGTGGGTCGAATGCCGAACGTTTTGACGCTTCGCAGAGCCCCTTCGGGATCAATTAGCACTCATAAGACGATAATTTTTAGCCTCCGGCATGCAGGACAGACCTTCAGTTCTATTTCTTTTAAATTTGTCTTTGATTCTCTTTTCCTTCAGTTTCTTCCCAATAAGAAATTTTTATAAGGGGGGGGGCAGCGGGGGGGGGGGGGGGGGGGGGGGGGGGGGTGAGGTCAAGAAGCTCTTTGAAGTTGGAGTTTTTCACACATGGGATTCACTCTGAATAAAATCTCTGGTTTCATCCCCAGAACTTCGTCATCTCTTTCTATCCTTCACCTCCCCCCCCAGCCCCCAAACCACCCACTTTTCTGAAACTTCCAATCGTCTTTTTGCGAACGTCTATCTGAATCTAAATGCGTTCCTTGAATACGAAATTCTGAGAATGTCACGTGATATGTGACTTGGGTCCCTCTAGGGATTCCCCCCCCCCCACTACTATAATTCATCTTTTTAGTTCCTTTACAGAGTTCGTTCTCTTTTTCTTTATATTTCTCTTTATTCCCTTCTCCATTTGTTTTCGTTACTTTTATTGTTTTTCTAAAGTTATTAGTGTTTTTTATCATATTTTATCCCCCCTCCATTCATTCTAATGGGGGGCCGCTCTTCTCTGCTTTTAGATAGAATTTAGCATTAAAAATAAATTTTTTTTCTTCTCTGCTTTTCTCGTCCGTCTCTAGCCGTTTATTCTACGACTTTATGGTTTTATTTGCTGCATTTCTCATTCTGTGTTCGTCTCTCGTCAGAAAGGTCTCTTCCCGGAACGCGAGTCTAGCGAAACATACATTGGTAGGCAGTCACGAAGGGTGGCGGATGCACAACGGGTGTCCAACGGGGGAAAGAGAAGTATTGCTGTCTTATGTGTGACGCCTACCACCTCAATAAAGGCGAAATCAGAGAGGAGATTGAGTCAATTTACAAGCCCCTCTAGATTTATTCCCTTTGTCAGATTTAGAGGGATTCAGAGAAAAAATGAAAAATTTGTCGGGCATTTCATTTTTTTCTGAATTTTGAAATTTGGAACCCAGAAATGGGTTCCAAAATAGAGGTCCCAAAATTTGATCCAAAAATGAATACAAAATTGGGATCCAAAATAGAGAACACGAAAATAAGATGCAAAAATGGAGAACCCAAAAATGGGAGCCAACATAGAGGTCCGACATGGGATCTAACATGCATAACCCAAAAATGGTATATAAAATAGGGAGCCCAAAATGGGATCCAAATGAAGAAACCAAAAAGTGTCCAAAATAGAGATCCCAAAAATGGGATCCAAATGGAGAACCCCAAAATAGGAGCCAAATAGAGGTCCCGAAAACAGGATCCAAGTTAGATGTCCCGAAAGTAGGATCCAAAATAGAGGTCCCGAAAATAGGATCTAAAATGAAGAACCCAAAATGGGATCCAAAATAGAGAACCCAAAAATGAGATTCAGTTTGAAAAGTTGCCCTCCCGATTAGAAAAATGCACCAGCTTAAAGAAATTCCAAATTTTGTAAAAAGGGATCCCAACTGGCACCTTTTCCAAAATTTCTCCGATTCTCTTGAAACTCAGTTCCTCACCCTACTTCCCCTCCCAGAATCCAAAAACGTCCCGACTTCCTCAAAATTCAAAATGGCCGACCCAATAAATCGCCTAATCTTCCCAAATAAATTCCCACTGGGTTAGGCTCATTTCTCTCTTTCTTCTTCTTCTCTTCGAAAAATCCCGTTCCTCGCTATTTCACGACCGGGACCACTATCAGAAGCGCGGTTATGAACTCGGTGCATACGTGAGCTCCCGCTGACCGGTGCGTAGGGCGCCATGTTTGTTTTTCAGTTGTTAAGCGCGCAGCGGGCCACCAGACAGGTTTAAATCAGCCTTTTACCTCTTTCCCCCACCCCTACCTGATCGCCCCCCCCCCACTTTAAATCTGTCTTTCTCTCTCTGATACAAATGTATCTTCCTCTTTGCAGAATCACCCGTAGAATGAAAAAATCGCTCGAATCGAGAGAGAGAAACACCATTATATGAGTGGTAGGATTAAGGGGGGGGGGGAGTTCAGTGGAGTGAGCCCAGTGGGCAACAAATTGCTTTTTGTTTGAACGGACAAATTAGAGGTACGTCCGCCGACTATCAGAGGTTCGCCGGTCCGAAGGAAGAATTAGAGAATTGCTGCGCGATGGATGGGCCCCCCCCCCCTGAACACATTGCGTGCCTCGTTTTTCTTCGAGCTTTCGAATTTCGATAGTTAGTGGTCCAACGCTAATCGAACTCAGTTAAAAAAAAAGAATTAGTCTGTTGATTTTTCTCGAGGTGCTAAACACCCCCACCCTCCTCCCACTACCGCCCTAGCCACTTTCATTAAATTACAGAAGCCTTTTTGGACAGGGACTTCTTAATATCATTTTCCCTGAATAACTCGTTGCTATTTTAATTTCAATTTACACCTCTTTCGTTGAACTTTGAGCTGCCGCCCCCCTCCTACCCGGGTCCCTTTTCAACCCCCGGAGGACAAAGATGAAGAGTCTGAGTTTAACGACCTCGACATAAAAGTACGAAGCATTGAAATCCCTCGGAATGAATGTTGACTTGTAGGTAAAATTTTTTTTGTTTATATCTGTCTATTTGTTTTGGGCAGCTTTGAGCACTGAAAGTGCAAACACCACTTGTGAGAAAGGCGCAATTCGTACCATTAGGGAGTTAAAAAATAAAGTGAGCGCAGTTATTTTTTTTTTCCTTTTTTTTTTTTGCCAACAGTTTTCCGCGAGGTGGAAAAAATATATTTCACGAGAGGAAAAAAAACATTTTTCAGGTAGTGCAACGAAATTTCGAGTGGTTCAGGAGTACCTGGGAACTGCGACTCTCATCGGTTCTGGAGAGCCCCCAACATCGAGAATGCGACTCACGAGCGAGTTTTATGATTTAATGCAACGTGCTCGGGACTGGTTCGCATGTACCGTTGCGAATCCTTGTATTTTTTGCCCCATCCTCGCGTACTGACCATACAGAGAACACGTATTTTTCGTAAAAAGACTCGATCGAGCCCTCCCCTGCCCCTCGCCTCACATGAAAATTATTTTACTGAAGTTTTATTTACAAAAAAGTAGAGAGGAAGAATAATTTTGTAATTTTAACTAGAGATTCGTGATAAACGACCCCGAAAAGTTTCTAAAATTTTCCATATCAGATTATCAAAATCCAAAATGGCGGATTTAAAAAAATTTTAACTTTTTCCAAAATCCTGTTTCCTGAGCAAGAAACTGATGTGAGCGAGGTATCAAATTAAATTTGCTTCGTGTGTGGGCTTTTTAATTACGAGAGAAAAAGAAAATTTCCATTGTACTTTTGTATAATATACAGTAATCTAGGGAATTTATAATGCAAAATAAAGATACTTACGCCTGGTGTGCTTGCTTGAGGTCCGTAGGGGTAACGTGTCCATTCGAGGCTCTCTTCCGTTGTTGTGTCCAAGAGAACGACTGAAAGCAGAAAATAAAAGGCACTCATGTAGATAAAAATGACTTTTAATGAGAGCTGCAAAATATTAAGAACCGTGTCTCAGCGAGAGGCCGAGTTAACGACTCTGACCCTTTATTCGACCTTAGTTCAAAATTATTGGCTTTAATTATTCGAATTTATTATCCCCAGGTTTATTTTTCTCGACGTTAGTAGAAAAGTTACTAATGGGGGAATTTCTGATTAAAGATTTCTCTATATTATAAAAATATATCCAGCTCATGTGACATACGCCCTTATTGTCTTCTAAATGACATGCCGACTTCTTGACCCCCATGTAACATACGCCCTTGTTAACCCTCATGTGAGATACGTTCTTAGTTACTCCCGTGTTAGATACGCCCTTCTTCACTCCATGTAACATACGCCCTTCTGGGCCCCCAAGTGACTTACGCCCTTCTTCACCTCCACGAGATATACACCCTTCTTGACCCCCATGAGACATACGCCCTTTTTGACCCCACATGACATACGTCCTTATTGACCCCCATGTTGTATACGCCATTCTTGACCCCATGTGACATACACCCTTATTGATCCCAATGTAACATACACCTTTCTTGGTCTCTAAGTGTTCTACTCCCTTCTTGACCTCCACGAGACATACGCCCTTATTGACTTATGATTGACATACGTCCTTATTGACTCCTACGAGATATAGGCCCTTCTTGACACTCAAGAGACATACGCCCTTGTTGACCCCCATGATAGATACGCTCTGCTTGTCCCCATGTGACATACGCCCTTATTGTCCCCAATGTAACAAACGCCCTTCTTGATCCCCATAGAACACGTGACATACGCCCCTATTTACGTCCATTAATCAGGTGATTGGTCTTTAGCCAATTTCAATGAAATTAAGATCATTCATTACATATATTATAATTTACTATAAAATATAAAATAATAATAATAATGTCAATATTAAAACTTAAAAATGGGAGAATTCACAAAAAAGTAAAATACACAGGCCTTTGATCAGAATTTCATTTGAAAATGAACAACAGAAGGTACTTTGCACTAGGAATTCAAGGACCTGGTGTCTCGGGATCAGGCGACGGGGGTGGCTCTGCGGTCGGTTAGCTGACGGTGGCAGGGTAAAGTTTTGAGGTGGCGAACGTCGGGGGATGAGAGGGGCGGGGGGGGCAGCGTCCCGGTCGATACGAAACTCACACACGATGTCAGTACGTGCCGTCGCTTATGAACGTGCGTACACATCCCAAGTACACGTGCATTGTCCCTTGTACAGACCCTTGCAAAATCATTTTCCACTTTGTCAGTCTAGACACACTGCTAAAAGCGGCTAAAAAAGAAATTTCGAAAAATTGTAGAAACTAGAACTGTTGTTCCACTTTACCCCGCATGCCATTTTAGCCGATCTCTCCTTTTTCAGACTAATAGAAGCGTTTTTTCTTTTATTTCTTCTTGGTATTTTGGTCAGACCTTTCAAAGTTTACATTAAGTGTTGTAACTGGATGTTAATTAGAAGAGTGTTACCTCTAATTAGAAGTGTGAATCGCTTGAAATATAAACTTATACACACATTTGCAAACGGTGCAGGTCTCGAGGCTCGTTAGCTTTCTCCACTCATTTCTCCTTCTCTCACTTCTCCTTTGGGCAAAGCTTCCTTCTCCCTCATTCAATTTCCCGTGGCAAAAGGTGCAGTGCGTCGGGTCTCGAGGACCTGCGATCCGCCATTTTGAAAGGGAACGCGTGGCGCACTTCGCGATGAATTTTTTTCAGGGGTAACGTTACACACCGGACACTGGGACAAGAGTCTAAGCAGGGAGGTAAGGTTGCATGATTCTTGACTCCGAAACAACGTTGCCAGATTATCTATGGTTTCCAGCAATATGGGAGAGATCCTTGTTTTTTTGATATACACCAAATCGTAAAACAGTTGATTGCAGACTAAGACTTCAGATCTGCTAGGAACAACAGTTGTTATCCTTTAGCAAAACTTTGTAAAATAATTCAGCAATAGCAAGCATCTTTGAAAAATTTAGCTACAAAGATGAAGACACTATCAAAAGATCTGAATTTCCATATCGGACCAACTGGAGGATGTTCCTATGACATCCCAATCAAGATTAATCCTCGTGTCGCGTGGAACCTAGTTATCGAAATCCGTTTCGACATTGCCTGATTAACATGCGGTTATAGAGAGCGCAGATGTCCAACATCGATTCTCTCCGCCTCTTCCTAGCACAAACAGACAAGGGGCGGTAAACCTAGTCCATCAAAGTATCAAACTCATCCAAGATCCCATATCGCATTCAAAATAAGTGGGTATATCTCACCGAGTCATTCCTCATCATAAAAGAAATTATATATAAATCCTTTCCTTTCCGCAAGATAATCATTAGCATTACGGGAAAGACCTACATTGTCTGCGATCTGCGGTAGCAGTTTCGTATTTCGTGCATGCCGTTAACTTAACTGTTTTTCGTGGTCCAGCTCGCTAAAGGATTGGCGAAGAAGACGCCTATTTTAATTGCCGCTACCACCGTTACGGCGAAATTCCAGGTCGACCGTAATATCCAGACGCTTCTTCCCGCAACAAGAACAACAAGCAAGATTTTTTCCCGGGCATTGTATTCGGGTCGGGTTTGGAAACACGTGGATGTTAACTTTGCGGAGATGACGAGTAAAGTTCAAAAATTATCTGGCACATCCAGCCCACTTTTTGTCCCAAAGGTCATACGACTATATTCTTTATTGCAGGTCCTAATCCTTTAGTAAAGATTCTAATTCCCAGCGGATGAATCCTTTCCCGGTGACATGACCTTATCCCAAGAATATAATTTTCCCCACACAAAAGTCAGGAAATCATCCTTAAGACTCCTTTAGAATTCTCACTGACTTTTCCACACTTTTGTGCTCTCCGGCTTCTTCCATCGAGGCAAGAAGCTAAATTTAAATTAAATTTCTTTCGGCTCCTCGATCGAACAGATAAGACCATTCTCGAATTCAAATGGTTTTGATTAGAAAAATTTCATTAGACAGCCTTATACCTAATCCAACAAAAGCTGATCTTTATGCGTGTCTCGATCTCTTTATGTCTGCTTCTTGATCTCTACGTGATATTTTATTTGATGGGCATCTCGAGATCATTTATGCATCTGTCCTAACAACTTTATGTATACAAGTGGAGAATAGCTCGAGATTTAGTAGCGGTGAGATTTTATATTCCTCGGAAGCGGAACTTAATAGAAAATAAAAGCGTCGTGGGAGTAGAACGTTGTAGTGAGATCGCGGGACGAGGAACCAAGGGGGAGGTACGAAGCCATCGGAGGAGTGAGTTAGGGCCGACAGGCACCACTATGCATACCGTCACACCCTGCGACACGCTCCAAATTTGAAATTTAAATTCGGTACGTCTCACGGGACCCGTGTATACATATATACATACTTATATGTGCAGGTGAAGAGAGAGGAACATACACGCACCGAGTTCGGATCGCTATCAGCCCGGTCGTTTTCACGAGAGCGACCGGTCCGTTAAGTCGTTTCCGCTCCTCTGTAAACACGCTCGGGAATATTAATTCGAGGAGAAAATAAGCCTAGGACATCTCTCGTTCCCAGCCTCACGATTTTCTCCGAGTACTTCAATTGCAACTGAATTCAATGACACAACCTGGATCTTCTAGTTGGAAACAAAATCGTAAGGAACACTGATGACTGAACACCAAATGGTAAGATAATCAAAATTTAAAACTCGCTAATATTTTTTCTCTTTTTTTTTTAGGTAAACACCAAATCGTAACAGGAATGATTGTAAACTGATGAGCAAATCGTAAAAGGAATGAGCTGATGACCAAATCGTGAAAAACATTAAAAGGTTTTTAGAAGAAAACCAAATCGTAAAATATGTGCAGCCGTTAAACCAAAATCACCAAGTCTTTTTTTGATATAAACCAAATCGTAAAATATTTTTGCAGCCGTTGAACCAAAATCATCAAGACTTTTTTTTATATAAACCAAATCGTAAATCTCTGGTTATCTCTAGCCTTAGGATAGGCTAAACAGAAAAATTGGGTTAGATGTTCTTTCTTGATAAGGAAAGACAGTAGTGAGACAGTTTTAAAATTTCCCATTCAGAATTCATCCACAAGTTAATTTTCTTTTAGAGAGTTAGAGGTAAACAAGCTACAGCATCCAATTAATCCAAATACCCAAAGATCAAGATTAAAATTCTGAAGGAACTTTCAATAGCTCTACTCGAATGATACATATACACTTTCTCTCCCTGAAGAATTGGTGATGTTGCTTTCGATTTTAATTATTCTAGAAAATTGATACAAGTATCGAAATTCCTTTCATTCAGCATCTCGTGTTCTAATCAAGTGATAGCTTAATTCTATGATTTTCTTATCAATAAGCTCCTAATTATGATGATAAATTGTTGCTTATCATGAAGGATGGTTAACATATTTCCTCCGATGTCATCCATTAATTATGATAAGCCATTAGGACGAACCATTAATTACGGTTATTAATCTCCCCTGCAATTTTGAACCAGAAAAATTGCAGTCTTGTGTATTTGATAAGAGGAAAATCTTGATGCTCGGGTTATAAATCTTGATAAATTCTTATTGTTACATCTTTTGTTAAATACACCAATTAAGGGAAATAAACTAAAAGAAAATATTGTTTGAAGTCTCGGGGTCAAGAAGAAGAAGTAGAGTTTTGAATGAGAAGAAAATAAAGTATTACAAAATACATTAGAAAAAAATAGAAATAGGGAAAGTGATAGGGGATATAAATTAGGGGAGTATCAAAGGGGCAAGTAGGACTTAGGGAAGGTAAGAACTAGGACAAGCGGAGCTTCCAGAGATTTGGTGGTGTATATCATGAAAAATAAATATGGGGAAATAAATTAGGGCGGACACGCAGGGAGGAGGTAAAGTAGAACAGATAACAAGAGGGGAAAATAAATATTATGAAAAAAAGAAATGTAGAGCAAGGTGCAAGAGAAGTTTCAGCGATATTTAAAAATCAATAGTTTGTATTTTGACATGTGTTATCATCGGGAATTTAAACCGGATATACCAAATTTAAACCAAGTTGATGCTTGAGATCAGAAAACTAGAAAATGAGTTAGGGCAAAGCAGACGCTCAGCGGACATCGAAGCCGGCGTCAAATCAATCTGTGATTATTCCAGCTGATGTCTTCCTTTCCAAACGTGAAATTACACCTTTCTGGGTAATTTCCCAACACTTGCTGCTCGTCGACTTGCGTACCGGTTCAGAGGAACCTCTTCGACATTGACGCAGCCGAGGAAAGAGTTATGCGCTTGCTCGGGCGTAAATCAAACATAAATCTAACGCCTCGAGGGCACTTGGCAGCTTCGTGTCAGGTTCTCGAGTCGGAACCAGAGAGAAAGAAAGAGAGATAGATAGAAAGAAAGAAATGAAAGAAAGAAAAAGCGAGAGAAGAAGATATAGAGATAGAAATAGAGAGAGAAAGAATGCAAATATTGTGTAGATAGAGGGCGCGCTGGTATTGGTCGATTCTCTCTTAGGGTGAGGGGGGAGGGGTACTCTGACAAATTGGAAGACAGTTAAAGCCGGTGCGGAGGCGTCGCTTCGGAAGGGCTTCGACGTCGAGACAAGAGACTCGGAGGCAACATTTTTAGAGTCGAAATAAAGTCAGAAATGTAGAAGATCCCTGACGACGAGGGCGACGACGTCGTAAGATCGTAGGTGGTCCCCGGTCGTTACCTACCTACCTACCCACCTCCTCCTTTTTCTCTGTTTCTGCGGTTCGCGAGGCCAAGGCATCTCGCATAAACTCGCGCCACTCTGACAAGTCGCGCATGCGCAATTGCCAATTATTTCCTTCCTTTCAAAAATAATAAATCTCATTAAAAAGGATCTGATTCTTTTTTTATATAGCAGTAGTTTCGGAGATGAGTTTTTAAATTTCGCTTCGTTTTCAGCCGGCTTTCAAATAATTTATTCAATTCGCTGTATTTACTTTAGTTCTTCGTAGTTAATTTGATAAAAAAAAACGTGATGAATTTAATTCAGAGAAGTTTTGAGAAGGCAGGTGTCGTTACGAGTAAAAAGAAAGGAGACAAATCCTCGAGAGACCTGGGGAGTTTCAGGTGCTCGTAATTAACGTCGGTGCTTCATTCTCACGGGACCAACTCCACGGGAATCGGGAGAACGTCCGAATTATTGGGGTGTGGGTGACTGGCTCTCTCCTCTGGGGGTCAACGACATATCCCGAGGAGCCGTCCCGAGCGATAGATCCCACCGGAGATTGGAGCGAGAGGAGGCGACGAGAAACTTTATTTCAGGGTGTCGCGAGCATAACGAGCCCTCGAGAAATATATCCATAATACGTTTCCATAAAATAAGCGACTTTCGAGGCCCGCAGAAGCCGAAAACCCACGGAAGTTGTAAATTCACGGCAGACAAAAAAATAGGGGGATGAGAGGGACGAGGAGGGGGGAGGAAAAAATATGATACACGATCACGATCGATGGTACAAATTGCTTCTTCTCTCTACCGGTTTGTACACAGCTTACATTTTTGCTAATTTATCGCACTTGCTTCCTCGATTTTTTATATTTAATTAAAGCCATATTTTTCTGGAAATTTAATTTTAAAATTATAAACGAGGTGATTTCATTGATTTAAAGCTGAGGAGTTGAAGAAAATGAGTGGAGGTGGAAAAAAAAAGAGAAAAAAAATATGAGGGGTTGGGGACTCGAACCCTGGTTCGGGTTCATGGAGAGATTAAAACTAGAGTGTGAAACGAGAGGAAATTTCAAGAGTTGGATATCTAGGAAAGTACTGGTTATTTTTGAAAAAGGAAAAATAGGTCGGGTATAAATTTAAATGAAGAAAAATATCCACCCACTAAAATTTGATTCGAGGTGGAAGAAAAAAGAAATATTTCGATGACTGGCCTCGGCAGGAACGGGTGATTGATATATCTTGTTGCTGTAGCTCATCCACCTACCTTTGCCTCCGTCCGTCGCACGACAAAAGAGGCCGGGGTGGACGAAGGTTGGAAGAATGATAAAAAGTGCAATAGAGGGGGGGATGCACTTGAACAATTGAATTTCAAGATTCATATGCCGAGAAGTAAAGGAGGGGGATTGAAAATTCTCGTGGCTCCAGGGGCCGCGAACATGGGCCCATATTGTTTAAATAATCGATTTAACATGTGTACATACATTATGCACAAACATAATAACGATATGTAAATGGTAATTCCGAGGCGGGCCCAGCGACGTGGGTCGAACATCCTCCAGTCCCAGGAATCCCTGCGGAGCAGGTCAGGCACGAGTCCCTCCTCATTTTTTATTCTTTCTAATTTTCTTCAATTCCAATTATTATATTTTTTATGTTTTTATTTTTTTAATTATATATTTTGTAGTGAAATAAAGATAGAAATCAAATCCCTTATATATGAGGAGAAAGTAAGATAAAAAAAAATATGAAAAAACCATTTCCGGGTCCGGGATTCGAACCCTTGATGATCGGTAATTTACTATCGAGATAACGACCTTTCCAGCAGCAAAGTTCCAAGACCGATATCTCGGAAAGTAATGGATGCTTTGAAAGGCGGAAAAACACGTACCTAATGATTTTTTAAGGAGTTTATTTTATTCCACTCTTTGAGAGAGTTGTCATAAAGTAGGAAATAATGAGATATCGTCGCGTATGAGCCGAGCGTAGGGAAACTTCATGACCAATAGAATTTTACGAGGCGAGATAACCCGAGGCTGTTTCTCGTCTGGTTGTGTCTCGCTAGGGTCCATTAATAATACAAGAATACAGGTAGTCGAGGCCGACGATAACGTGGCCTATCGGGGGTGAAAGCGTGTCTTAAATTCCCCTTTTCACAGATAAAAAGTCCCCTTCCTCCCGCCCCCTTGGCATTCTCCACCTAGAGCACTTGGTTTCCAGGGACGACCGTCACCCTTGAAAACTGAGGCTTTTTTAAATCCTTTTTAAAGAGTTTCAAACTCGAGAGGATTTTTAGAGAAATAGGAGGAGGTTTGATTTTCAAATTATAAATAAAGTTATTTAGACGATATGAGGCGGGAGAGGCTAAGACTGAAAAACAAGGGATAAAAAAATTATTTTAATTTATACTTGGAAATTTGAGATGGTATGAAGTTCCAGAGGCTGGGAAAAAGTAGTGGGAGAAGATATACAGCGATGGGAAATGAAAAAAAACGATACAGGTGCGGGGATTCGAACCCCGGGTAGTAATCACCTCGGATTGAAAACTTAGGTAGACTTTGACCCAAACTGAAAATTTGAATATCTCTCGAACTGTTGATTACTTTTCCAAATAAAAAAATACCTATCTCCTCATTTTCGATCTACTTTCCTCCACAGAAAAAAATGCCGGATTTAAAAAATCGCACAAAGGACCACGGGAGCTTTGCTTCGAGAGTCTCTCGTGAGTACGTCGAATGCCATTATTTCCACTTTTGAAAACGACTCGCATTGCAAGGGGTTAAATGTATTTCCCATTAAACACGCGGTAAGGCGACGCCTCGCGTTTCTGTTACGAAAAAATGGGGGAGGTGGCTGCGAAAAGAAACAAAGAAAGAATGAGAAGTGCGTCTGTGTCGGAATATGGGGAAAGTGAGGGGGAGGGGAGTATAATGGTCTGCTCGAAAATGTAACCAGTCGACGCTCACGCCCTCGTCGCGACGCCTCGAGAGACTTTACGTGGAAAATCGAAGAAAAGCCCTGACTGAGAGGTGTGGGTGAATTTAGGGGCGGTGAAGAGGGGCCAGAGGAAGGCGGGGGGGGTTAGAGACAGAGGGCGAAGCTGAGGGTTTCGAAGGGTGGAGGGTGTCCCTGAAACGAGAAAAGGGAGTGAAGAGAGAGGGCGGAGGAAGCGTCGGAACACCAATACTCAAGCGAATGTATTACTCTCTTTGAGGCATTTTCTTTTTCTTATTTTCATTTTTTTTTCATTTCTTATCCGAAAAGCTATTTCCATTCTTCACGCGATATTTCGCGTCCTTCATCGCTCATCGCTTCCGGCATCTTCCCCGAGGATTCTCGGAAGGTGGTGTTTGGAAACGCCCCCCGGGTTGATCGCTCTAATAGCCCATTAGGGACCAGCGAAAATAAACTTGGTTTTTGTTTTTTCGAGGGGATTTCGCCCGAAAATTGTGCCTAGATGCGATAAATGACGCGGGTAATTTAGGCTTTCGTTTATTTTTATCGTTATTCTTTTTGGAGTGGGTTAAGTACGAGGGTTTTGCATTTTTGGTATAATTCGCTAAATATAGGGTTTTAACAAAAGATTTTGTGATTAATTGGGGTTGACTTGTCGTTTTTCTTATGGTTATATATACCCCTCATTTAGGATTATGAATTGCATGGTTTTTAACGTTGATATTATTAATTACTTAATTAATTCAATTATTACTGAATGATCTTAATTTCATTGAAATTGACCAAAGGCCAATCACCTAATTAATGGAGGGGTCAATAACGGCGTATGTCTCTGGAGGGTCAAAAAGGGCGTATGTTACATGAACTAGATTCTTTTCACAGCGAGATCTTTTTATAATATAGATAGATATGTTTATACATAAATATTTTTCTTTTTTTGTTGTGGATAAAGACATTATATGAAAATCTGTAAGGAGCACGTCAAACGGATAGCGAGGAGCGGCCGTGCAGTCATCTCGTTTTATGATCGTGGAAGAGGTCGTGACCACTCGGAATTACTGAAATGTTTCTAGGACGTTTTAATGGCGTTTAGTGTAGATAAAGATGATAAAAATGAAATGTTATTACGACACAATCACCAGCTATTCAATGAGGCTAACGGTGACTCTCCTCTTGTTTCCCTTGTCTCAATTACGCTAAAACACACTGAAAGTGTGGGAAAAGGGGGGCTAGATGAATGAAAAAAAATTATAAAAATTACAATATAAAAGCCGGGGCAACACCGGGACGGGAAAGAATGTAAAGTAAGGAAAGCGAGAATGAATGGATTGTAAAAAAATGAAAGAGACTCTTTCTCCAGTTCTCGGGCAAATTAAGAGGCATAGGATAAGAAACTTGGCAATCTATATATACGTCAAACGCATAACCCGCATCCTTTCGGTCGGCAGCAAGTAAATAATACAATAGTCACCTGAGCGTGAAATGGAAGCGAAGGTAGCCACAAAGGCGAGCCACTGTTAAGAGAGGACCTAGCCTCGCTAAAGAAAGTAAAGAAACTCGCTCTCCGAGATTAAACAAGCGGAGGCTAATAACGGATCGGGTATTACTATAATTGGTCTAGAGGCGATCCAAATGCCGAAAAAGAGGGAAAAAGAAAAACTCTTTTCCGTCTTCATTTTTTTCTTCCTTTTTTTTTTAATCATTTCCTCGATTATTTCGAGGTATGGAGCGTGAAAGTCTACTCAATAGGGATTTTTTTCTTTTAAGGTATCTCCAATAGTTCCGGAGAAATACTGGAAAAAAGAATTGGCCTTTGAAGTGGAACGACGCCGAAGAAATTATGCAACGAGCTTTATTCCGGGTTGACATTCGGGGTTCGAGTCTCGGCGGATTTTCTCGTTAATATTAATTTTTTCTGATTTTTTTTTACTATTTTTAAACTTTTACTACTTCTTTAAACAACTCGGACTAGTGAAATTAATTTTAATCGAGTTTCTTTCAAGTTTTGGAGCGCAGTATAATTAAATATTACGAAAAATTCGAATTAGGATATGTAGCACGCAGATGATCGAGTGGGATGAATTAGGTCCCAGATTTTGGACCGAGTTCACGGGCCGGTAATGAGCGAGAAGGACCCGCTCGAAAGAAAGCGGAAGCTCCAAGTCCGCAGGGCCGTGGCGAAAGAGAAGGATGGTAAAAAAAGAAAGATCCAAGGGCGTAGTAAATCGGGCTCTTTTTTTCACCAAGCGCCGCACTGATGATCACCGTACCTGAGAATCCGGGTCCCTCCCCTTGCCAGAATTGTGGGAAACCGAAATTGAAACCTTTGAATTGACTTTCAAGTACCTCTGATTCCATTTTGGGCCTTAATCTTGATCAAATGGAGTCATCTAAATATTCTTTTTTTTTTACATCTTCAATGATGCGAAATTGAAAGTACTTTTCAATCGTAAAATTTCTAGGATCGAAAGTCGTCAATTATAGAATTGCGTGGTCGGTACTGATCATTAATCTTCGTCAGACGGCAATCAATTTATCGAGCACATTTTGGAGATCAAAGGTCCTCGCTCCAGGAAAAGATTTATTTCGAATGAATAAAGATTCGTTTGAATAGTATTATATTATTTCTAAAGTAAATTTATTTGAAGCAAATACACTTGGCTTGATTAATTGGATCGGTTTAAACTTTTTCAGGCGAATGTCACGAAATTAAGGACATTTTTTTTTAATAATTCACTTAACACCTTTGAAATAAAACATTAAGTAATTTAAGAAATAATGGTATCATTTAAAACAATTTTTAAAAATATTTAATTTGCAAATTTATTTTCAAAAATGATTTAAAACCTTTTTTTAAGTAATAAATTTAATACGAGTACAGTAAAGCATAAAATAGCAGTAATTGAAAAAATAACGGCACTGAAAGGAACGTGGCGTTTATTCGCGAATTTAAATTCAAAATCCCGGAAGCCTGCGCCTATCCCAAGTGGAGAATCCGCATCACGGTCACGGAGAACGCGCCCGACGCGGCCCGAGTTACTTGGAAACGGGAAAAGTAAAAGTAGGCATTCCAGGGTGTTGCGCTCGGTTATGCCTAAGCCCTAAGGCCACGTATATCCTACGTGTGCATACTATACTATAACTATACCCACGGGCCTCGGCCCAAGTCTACAAGTTTAATATGCAACCGCGAGCGGACTTTAAAGTCAGCTAAGCGAAAATTCATAACACGCCTCAAATTAAGCAATAAAAACGATAAGCCTGCTTCAATAATTAAAATATAAACTTAATCTCTCTCTTAAAGGCTCTCCTAGTCATTTAAAAGAAATACCTAGTCAAAAAATTTATTTTAGACCCGAAAAAAAATGGTCTGGTGCGGGGGATCGAACCCTCGCTGACTGTCCACGATTTTCAGCACATTGCATTTTACTATAAGTAAAATAAGTAAAAATCGTTGTAATATTTTTAGATAGGGATAAATTCTGGTATTTTAATAATCGAAGCGAGGTCATCTGCTCTCTTTTGTTAAAAATCTTTCTCGAAAAAAAAACATTTCTTTTTCTGGCTAAAGGAGGAGTATTTTGCCTATGAGCTTCAAAGGACTTTTCTACTTGTTAATCCGGTCAGTATCTGGGGAAATTTGTCGAAAGCCGAGTCAAAGGCGAAAAAAAAATCTTCTTGACCTCCATCCGCGGAACTCGTACTAAAAGAACTTTAGAATATCGGTCTCGAATTGAATTTTTTTCGCTTTATTAAAAAGATAAGATTCTTTTACTTTCCTGATTACAGCACCGGTTTAAATTAATGAAAGACTTTTTTCTTTAATTTTAGACTATAAATTCTTGGAAAAATTCTGGAAAAATAGTTGGAAGTGGCGTAATATCGAGTCATAAAATTAAATGCTTCCACCTGGAATTAACGCGATCCGCTTTACAACGATGCGTTGCCAAGACGTTTTATTTTTTATGGATACGTCGGGGACTGCTTGGAACCTTGGAACTGGAAGGATTAATAGCTACTCTTATTCCTTGCCTGTCTAGGATTGCGGCTATTACGCCGTTAAAACACTTAACCCTCCAAGTTCCAGTGGAAATAAATTTTCTCCTAGGCTCAGTTCCAATGAGTCACTTTGAATTCTAGAGCAACCTATTGCTCAATTTTTCAAACAATTAAAATACCTTGAAAACTATAAAATCCATTATAAATTAAAATTAAAATTTTACTTAATTCAATAATTTATTATTGTCCTTTCACTCTAAACCATACTTAAATATTTTTTTTTAAATCCGAGCTTTTGTGTATTGATGTTTCCTTGACAAAATAATTGCAGATAAGATCCTTTCTCTGAAGTTTTACCGCAAGTCGATTTATCCGTCGCGTGTAGAGTTAAAAAAAGAATTTTAAAAGAAAAAAAAACAGGGAATTCTATGTGATTTCCCCCGACGCTCTAAGATCGAAATTAAATGTCCCGAGATCTTAAATTACAGACCGGATGATACAATGTACCTGAGGATGGAGTATAAAAAATTAAACCTCATTCAGGAGATGAAGAAGTAGCTAAAAAATTCAGCTTCAGGAGCAAAGGCCAGCAATTTAAACATCGCAGGTGTCTTTTCAATTTTCAGATCTTTCCACCTGCCCTTTTGTCAATTTTATCAAAGACTAGAATTTTATCAAACTAGCTAATTTCTTCAAATTCGACTTTTATTTACCTCCAGAGACTTAACAAAAATATAACCAAGGAAAAAAAAAACGAAAAAAAATTAATTTCTCCAGGATTCGAACCCTCGACAAGCAGTCTTCTAAAACACTAATTTTTAAAATTCTACATTTTCCTCGATATCTTCAAACCTATCCAAAAACTTTCAAATTTTTTTTCAGAATAACGTTCAGGGGCCTTCTGGGAACCTATTTTCATACCTTTTATTAAATTTTCTTATTGTAAATTTTTGGAGCAAACGGGGGTTGAAAAAACCTTGACTTGGAAGAGTCGCTGATCCGAGTCTATCAATGAGAGTAGCCTACATTCGTGATCTTTTACCTGCACACCAGGTAGACGAGAAAGAGTGTGTATGTGTGAGAGAGAGGGGAGGGTGAGAGAGAAGGATACACAGAGAGAGAAAGAGAGAGGATCAAGAAACGCAGCCTGCTCCCGTACGCCATTCCTTTCCAGCACGCACACGAGGTTCAGACTCTGTACACGCACTCCCCCCCCCCCGCCACCCCCCTTCCACTCATCTTACTCTCTCTTTGTCTCCGATTCCGTCTCACTTGGACGCAGACGCTTCAGCTCGCACCGGTCCTTATCTATTCCTCTTTCTCTATCCATTCGCTCCTCGATCGCTCTAACTCTTTCGTGCCCCCTTCACCCCCCCTCCCTCATCCACCACCACTCACCGCCACCAGACCAGCATCTTATCGCCGTCTCTCTTTCTCTTTCCATTTCTCAGACGGCGGGGGGGCGAGCTTTGACTCTCCTTGTCAGACGGACGGGATGCTGCGAGGCTTCCAGCCCTGGACCAGAGTAGGTTGTACAGGTATGCACGCGGTGGGCTGGCCGGGCATTCCTGCGGCGTTGCCGCGTTTCTTACTCACTCGAGGTGAGCGAGAGGGAAATCCGAGACGGAGAGAGAAAGAGAGAGGGGGAGAGCGACTTTGCTCTTTAGAAGAGGCAATCGAGTTTACGCCTGGTCTGCCGGCGAGCTGGGAATTCGGTCGTACCGACGGATTTCGGCTCGAGGTCATCAGCGGCAGGACTTTTTGAAAATGTTGAAAAATTATATCTTCCCTCGGGTGTCATCAGTCAATCAGTCAATTGAAAATAAAAATTGTAATTAATTTTAATTTTAATTTTAATTTTAATTTTATTTTATCTCTCATTTAAATGACGAGAAGCACCCCTTGAAATGATAATTTTCCACAAGGGAATCTGGAGTTTAGACTCGGCTCTGGCTCCCTTTTATTAGATCTGAAAAGGCACTTTTTAATTTCATTTGAAATTTGAATTTCAAAACGTTTTGCAAGTCGAGGATGGAGAGGAAGAATTGAGAATTGAGAATTGAGAATGAGCAATCAAAGAAAGTGCCCTTTCCGCATTCGAGAATCCGAGTTTCTTCGAGTATCGAGTAATGTGCTCCACTTCGTGCAAATGGAAGATGAAAAGCATGCAGGAATTGAAATAAAAGCCTGGTGTAATTCAGCTTTAAGCTTATTTGTCGTAAAACGCTCTTTCATCGTTAGCAATTACAATTTTTCATCTAGAGCCGCATCTCAATTTAAAGTGACGTAAAATTCTAATGCCAGAGAGTCACTTTAATTCCGGTGATTAATTAATTTGACTAATGAAATGCCGGGTCTTCCGAAATTGCAGACATACGAGGCGAAACTTTCGTAGGAAGTCGAGGAACTTGAAACTTGAAAGTTTTCCTTTTTTCCTTGCAACGCGTTGAACCAACGGGCTTTTAATTCCGGACGAACCCGTAATTTCGAAGATTGCTCGCATTAGGAAATTATCAGGATCTCTGAAACATCACGAGGGATGCAGGGTGCAGCATAACTTTCTGCGTAATGCGATCCTCGAGGCTGGATTTTTTTCTCTTTAAAATATGGAAAACGGGGCCTTCTTCAGGACACGAATAAATGGTGAGACAGAGCCGAATCGACAATTAAGGCGGTCCTTGCATAATCTCTCTAATCCCTTAAACCTCTTGCCGTTTTGTCCCCTATAATCTCTAGAATACTCTAGTAACTTTCAGAATTAAATTCGAAATTAAATTTTAAATGAACTTTTAAATTCAAACATTAAATTCAAATTTAGTTCCTAAAAGTGATATTTTGTATGAATTAATACAATAAATGGTGAAAAAATAGAGAAAAAAAAGTGACTCGACCGGGACTCGAACCCCAACTCGTGTTCTATGGAAAAGCAGATTTTAACTTGATATTTAGCTAAAATTCAAAATATGAAAGAAGCTTACCTTGTTCTGCTTGGATCCCTCGTAGAGAAAGTAGAAGAAGAAGGTGGGCGATACAGGTGGTGAAGAAGAGACCTATGCGCGCCATATTGAAGGGGGCTATTCTTATCACAGCCCTCCCGGCGACGTCGGCCGGTCCTCTCGATCGCGAGGCTCCTCACTCTCTCCTCCTCATCCCTCTAACTTAGCCCCCCCTTTCGAGATCGAGTTCGAACTCGTTCCTCGTCCTGGGCCACGACGACGGCGAACACACGTCCTCTTGACGCGTGCACGCATCTACCACCCCGTTAAAGAAACGCGTTATCAATGAGGATACCCCATTTTACAATATCACTAACAAACACTATATCACTCCACTGCACACTTCACCCTTTCTTCTTTGCTCCTTATTTCACGAGTCGTCGAGATCCTGCAACGAAAAGAGATTTAAGATTAGATTTTTTGTTATATTAAGTTTTTTAGGGATAAAGCAGTTTTAGTACGTTTATAGTAATTAGCAATTGACTTAGTATCAACGAATCCTAACTGACCGAAAGAATCTATTCACTACCAATACTGTCATTTAAGCACCGTCATAAAAATACTGTCATTTAAGTGCCGTCATAATAGTACTGTCATTTAAATACCACCATAAAGGTACTGCCATTTAGTATCGATAAAACAGTAATGCCATTTAAGTACCATCAAAACAGTACTTTCATTTAAGTACCGTCATAATAGTACCGTCAAAACAATACTGCCCTTTAAATACCGTCAAAACAGCACTGCTATTTAAGTACCGTCAAAACAGTACTGTCATTTAAGTACCGTCAAAACAGTACTGCCATATAAGTACCGTCAAAAAAGTACTTTCATTTAAGTTTCGTAATTTGAGTACTGTTAAAACAGTACTGTAATTTATGTACCGTCAAAACAGTACTGTCATAATATTACTCTCATTTAAGTACCGCCATAAAAGTACTGTCATTTAGTATCGATAAAACAGTACTGCCATTTAAGTACCGTCAAAACAGTACTGCCATTTAAGTACCGTCAAAACAGTACTGCCATTTAGGTACCGTCAAAACAGTACTGTCATTTAAGTACCGTCAAAACAGTACTGTCATTTAAGTACCGTCATAATAGTAATGTCATTTAAGTACCGTCATAAAAGTACGGCCATTTAGGTACCGTCAAAACAGTACTGCCATTTAGGTACCGTCAAAATAATACTGTCATTTAAGTACCGTCAAAACAGTACTGTTATTTAAGTACCGTCATAATAGTAATGTCGTTTAAGTACCGTCATAATAGTACTGTGATTTAACTACCGCCATAAAAGTACGGCCATTTAAGTACCGTCATAACAGTACTGTCATTTAAGTACCGTCATAATAGTACTGTGATTTAAGTACCGCCATAAAAGTACTGCCATTTAAGTACCGTCATAATAGTACTGTCATTTAAGTACCGTCATAATAGTAATGTCATTTAAGTACCGCCATAAAAGTACTGCCATTTAAGTACCGTCAAAACAGTACTACCATTTAAGTACCGTCAAAACAGTTCTGTCATTTAAGTACCGTCAAAACAGTATTGCCACTACAGTACTATCCAAGCAGCTCTGCTAATATAGTACTGTCAATCAGTACTGCTATTTCAATACTATAAATTTAAATTCAATACTGTCAAAACAGTACAGTACAGTACAAAAGAATTCAGTAATCCCCACTATCAAAACGCAATCAATTCCATCTTAAAATTATTGCTTCAATTGATTGTAATACCTTTTAACAATAGAAATTAAAGTCAGAACTAGAACCGCGATATATTTAAAAAAAACAGAATGAATGAAGACGGTTGTGATAGGAATGAAAGGATTGAATATGCAAAAGTAAAAGTAGAGTAAAGTGGTCATTGTATAATATTATAACAGCACAATATGATAAAACTTTTCCGAATTAAAAGTTCATTTTCATCCTCTCGCGAGGGTCGTGCCTGGAATGAAAAGTGCAGATTTCTCTCGACGAGGATGAGAAAGGATAGAGAGACAGCGAAACCGAGAGTGAGAGAGAGAGACAGAGAAACAGGGAGAGAAAGACAGAGGGAAAATCGGGAAAAGCGCGAGAAAAGCACTCCGCGAAGTCGTTCTACAAGGATCTTCAAAGTCCTTCAAGCTCGGTTTGCAGCCATTGGAAGCGATTCTGCTGAAAGAGCTTCTGCCAGTGCATCATCGAAGTCTCTTCTCTCTTTTCAAGTGCTGTCGGCAAACGATGGTACTCTCACGAGAGACAATGATAATTAGCTCGCGAAAGCAAAGTTTCCCATTCTGAGATTTCAATTGTTCTTGTCAGAGATTGTTTTCCGTCCTTAAGGGAATCATTCAATTTTCTTTTTATATTTTGATCCTTCTCTATTTTTATGACCCCTAGAATCTCTTGTTAAAGTATTTCAAGTCCCGAGAGTTTCTCTTATAAACGAGAAAATTAATTATAAAGCCGGCGAAGTAAAAAGAATTTGGAAAAATTAATTAAGACACGAATCAGGTCTTGAAAATAGAGAAAACAGTCCTAATGTTGATTGTCCTCTGGCGCTCGTTAGCAGAGGACACTTTTTCTCTCGCAACGTTGAAAGGAGAATAAATTTATTCTTCGTATTCGCGACACTTGAGTCCTTTTTCGATGCAGAACTTTGGATATCATGACCCGGACAATCCACTCAGCTAGAAAAGGCCAGAAATAATTGTCGGTTTCGAATAGACTCAGAGGCGTATGGAGAAATATAAGGCGGAGGATGATTGCGCAAGACTCATGCCTAACGTGTATAAGAAAGATGACCGACTCTCGCTTCAAGCCTCTTTTCAGAGAGTTCGTTAGAAAGCACGTAGGAAAAACAAACACGCGGGTATTCATTAATTATTCTCGTTCTAGATTTAAGGATTCCTAGGCAGTGGGATTATTTTTAAAAGACACTAATCACTCGGAGAATTATTTATGAGCCAATTTGTCTAAGGCGAGAATTAGGATTGATTGGAGCATTAATCAGATGAAACGATTTCAATTCGGAACGAATCTATTCAGCGCCAAGCAAGTTTGGCCTGTCAAAACTTGGACTGTCCAACAATTGGATTGTTTCCGAATTTAGATTGTACAACAATTGGATTGTTTCCAACTTTGAATATGTTAAAAATATTTTCTTTGTTGTACTAATGGAATGAACTGGTACATCAGACAATTGTCTATCTTTCGATTTATGTCTCTTGGGTACGACCCCCCGGAGTCAGAGTCGAACTGATTGAGTAGAGTGGGGGGAGGGGGAGCAGAGTTGCAGACAGAAATCGACCCGATATCGAAGAAGACATTAAACAATGGTGGCAGATCGTTTGGCACCTGTACTGTTACAAGGAATGACTATGCAAGGATCATTGTTTCGCCACCGAAGCACTCGAAGCGTGCCAAATGCTGAGCCAAGAAGGCAGATGGACAGCCACATAAAAGCAGCTACACTCCCCTTTTCCCGAATTTCTGGATGGATAACAGTCAGCGGAATTTGCTGGGCGAAAATGAAGGATGAAGGCGCTTGGGGTTGGGGGAGTTGGTGCTTCCGGGACAAAGAGATTGTTAACACTGGGGTTTATTGTAGTCTGCGGTGTAGAACTAAAGTACCAAAATATCAAAATAGACTGGCATGGCGGTTCCACTGGTAGATTAAATGAAATATATATTTGCGAGGACTTCTTTATTTGCTGATTTAGCTGGCTTTTAGATTGTAGGTATTTTATGGAGATTGATAATATTAAGTTTTAAGATATTACGAGGGAAGTTGTAAACTTTTAGAGAGCGGGTCGAGTGTCTTGGTATTCTTGATGAATGAAAAAGCCGCATTAGAAGAATTTTTAAGTGGGTTCGCAAAGTAGTCGAGCGCGAGTGCATAATCGAATCCACCTAAAAGCTGAAGAGCCATCTCGTCTAATGAAATCCAGCTGAAAGGATATGTCTAGAAGTCGGAAGGTGGAACGCCACAAGGAAGCAGGGGCCGGAAGGACCGAACATAATTCAATTTATTATAGTTGGGCAACAAGTTAAAAGAGGGGAGAGAAAACAAGAGGCGGTTGTTGGATCCTCGTCTTTAGGAATATAAGAAGTATAAAAAAAGTATTGTCAATTTATTACTGTGAAAACATTGTCATTGTTTTAATACCGTCAAACAGTACTATCAAAATAGTACTGTAAATACAGTATGCATACAGTACCGCCCAAACAGTACTGTCAATACAGTACCGTTAAACTAGTACTGTCAATTCAGTACCGACAAAACAGTACCGTCAAAACAGTATTGACAATAAAATACCGTCAATATAGTACACATATAGTACTTCCAATTCAGTACAATCAAAACAGTATTGCCACCTTTGTATCGTTAAAACAGTATCATCGTCTCAGTACCGCAAAAAAAAAATATTGTAATTTTAGTACCGTCAAAACAGTACTGTCATTTAAGTACCATCAAAGCAGTGATGTCATCTAAATACCGTCAAAACAGTATTGTCATGTAAATATCATCAAACAGTACCGTAAAAACAGTACTGTCATTTAAGTACCGTCAAAGCAGTACTGTCATCTAAATACCGTGTACAGTATCATCAGTAAAACTTCAATAATCTACCTGGAAGTTTCTCAAATTTTGAAAAGAAAACTAAAAAGGGGCGAAGAAGGGGGGGAATCAAAGGAATGGTGGTTCCAAGGACAAGGCCAAGTTTCATCCCAGCGTAGGTTTCTAAGCTCGCTAAAATTCGCAATAGTCGGTCGACCAGTCAAAGGCACCGTATCTCCGGAGGGTGAGTGGGCCGGGAAGGGTGATAGAGGAATTGTGGAGGGTGGAGAGTGCGACCGAATGAAACTTTGGGGTTTGCGAGGAAATTGGTGGGGATAGTGTGTCGGGGGGGTGGGAGAAACTCGAGGAGTGAGTTCCAGGATCAATACCACGCGTTTATCCCTCTCTCTATCTCTGCTCGTTCTATCTTTCACCCACCAACGGTATCACGCCTCCACTCCCCACCCCCTTCTGCCTTACAACCCCATCTCACCCAACTTTACCCCTCTCGCTCGCTCTTTCTGACTCTCTCAAGCCTCGGGATCTGACCGGCGTCTTGCCATTCTTCGTGGAAAGAGAAGAGAACGAGAAAAGAGACGGGGGATGGTCCCCCATCTCTTTACGAGGGGGGGGGCTGTGGTGCTAGCTAGAAGACGAAAGAGAAAAAGAGATGAGGGGTGGTACGAAATTCTAGAGTGCCAAAATATAGTAGTGAGTAGTTAGCGGGACGTGGGGAGTCGGTGGTGGAGGTTCGGGGGGATTAGGGGGGCCAAGGGTGGGGAAAGAGGTAGGCAAGCTTTAGTTCTTCTAAAGCGGGCAAAGACCTTCTCTCTTCTCTGCGGAAAGCAGACCCAGCCCCAAGATGCATCCGCGAAATTGCAGACGATGTGAAATGTGTTGCTTCTACTTTGTAAATCTTCGGGGCGATTTTAGAATGGAAAATTATAATTGGATTTTAATTCTTTAAGTGAAAATATTCCAAAGAAAACCGCCCCCTCCCTACAAAATAAAACATTTTCAATCAGGAGGGAGTAAATTTAAAAACTTTTTTCGATAAATGTAGTCATCTCCCCAATCTCGAATAAATAGATATTGTTTTACATTAAGAATATGAATTCAGCCCCCCCCCCCCATTTGTTTATTACGACCTACTGGAGATTTCTCAGAGATGAGCTTTGCCTGTCGAGTGCTTTCGCGCAATTTTTAAGATGTCCTCTTCTCGGACGCCCCCCCCCCTCAACCCTCCAACCCCTACCTCTGTAGGGCTTGTGCCGCTAGAAGCAATCGAGAAATCTGCAGTGCCTCTTTTCATCCAACGCCAGGGACTTTTCAACTTTTTGACAAGAACCTCGCCTAGTGGCAATTGGCCGAAAAACAGTCGCTCGTCTCGAGAGAAACCAAGGAGTTTAGGGGGAGAAGGGGGAGGCTAAGGGAGACGAGTAACGAGCACCACTCGTTCCTTTGATAAGCCGCGATTTTTACCCCCCGGTGCTAGTTCCCGGACGTAAACAGCTCTACTTTAGAAGATTCGGAGTCGCTCAGGGGCGTAATTACAAGGGGAAGAAATATTTAGAAGGGGCTACAAAATTACGACGACCAGAAAGATTCTTCTGAAGAGATAAAAAAAAATAACAAGCCCTTCTTTGGAGAAGAGAGTCTTGCTTTAATAAGATTTTTTATTAGTTAAAAAATATTTTTAAGACAAACATTCAAAAGTTTCTTTAAATTTTTTCATTCGCAATTTCAGCCCCTCGGTTATAATTTTCCCGGACTAGTTTCTTAAATAAGCCCCCCTCCTGGTGAAATTATTAGATTTACGCTCCTGGCACTCTGGACCAGCTCTTCATCGAGCAAAGGCCTCTTCCGGATTTTAGCCCCTCCCACGATACTTCTGCCAAATTGCGAATTTCGGGGCGGCTGGAGTGGCTCGTGAAAAATAAAGCACCTCAGAGATACGACACGATCGGCCCCCCACACCCCTTTCTATATCAGCCCTATCTATTTCCGGCTCGTCCCCCCCTCACCCCCATCAAATGCGACCACTCGCCGATTTGCAATGGAAATCTCGTCAAATTTTGCCAGAAAGTCGACCTGTTTCATTTTCATGGAAATGGCCTATGTGCTAAGGGGGGACTGCGTAAAAAAAATATTCTCTTTTTTTCAGAATATTGGCAAAAAAATTTTAACGAGTAGCTTCAGCTAAAAAGATGGATTCTGATCTATATTCTTTTGTGAAGGCGTGCTTTTGAGTAATTTAATTAAATTTTCCGGATCGTTTTCTTTATGACTAAAAAAAATAAAATAAATTCAATAAAGCAACAATTAATAAAGGAAAAATATAAAAAAAAATTATTTTTAGAGGAAGGATTCGAACCTTCCCTCGGTGAGAGCAAAATTTCTCGGCAAAGACTTTTCGCTGCCTGATTATTTTTTCAATATTTCCTGAACCATAATAGATAAATAAAAACTATAAACTGGAATAATCAAGATTAACGTTTCCTTCAATTATTACATTTTCCTGATTAAAAAAATAATGTCCCGTCTATAGCAAGATTGTAATAACGCAGAAGAATTATCGTAAAAGAAAGCTTCCTTCAGGAACGTAAAACATGCCTTCATTTCTAATTAAATTGGATTTTTTATGAGCAAATTAACGATATTTACGATCGGCGGCCTGGGATCGTTAGAAATTAAATAAAGACCTTCCCAGCTGTAAAATACATTCAAAATAGAATTAGTCGGAATAAACAAAAACACCTGATGAAGAAAATTGAGGTACCGTACAATTTTTTTTAAAGACGAGTCTAATAACTTTACGGAAGTCCCTACTTTTTTCCTATATCTTATCCCATTCCATTTTTTCCTTCGCTTCTTATGTTCTTCCCTTTGTTATATTTACGAGACGCTCGAATCCAAAGTAAAACCCACAGCCGTGAAATAAATCTGCACTCGGACGAGTCGGCGGATCTTAAATTTACCGGAAATAGAATTTGTCCCGAGGCGCACTTCGGGCGAAGCGGAAGAATCCAGGAGCGTAACGACGCCTCTCCCCCCACGTCCCTTTGACAAAATTTGGCAAAGGGCCTTAAGAAGCCTCGATCTTATTGAATCTAGAATTTGGTAGTTTACAGATTTAGGGGAACGGAAAGGAAGGCTCTCGACAAATTGAGTTGTCGCTGGGAAATTGTAGTGGTTGGAAAAGGGAATTTATGAAGTCGTGATTTTTTTGGAAAGTATGGTAAGTTTAAATTTTGTCGACTTCATCCGAAAATGGAGTCGTAAAACGGCTCCCCCATGGGAATGAAATGCATGTGGCTACTTAGCATCCGACATAAGTTCTTCTAGCGATCCGGCTCGTAAATCTGTCGAGGTTGTTTTCGTTCTCCAGGGAAAATTAAATTTCCCCCTCGTCCTCGTTTTTGCGAGAGCGAGTTGTCTCGGAAAAATGCGTTCTTTTCTTCCTTTTGAATTTACCGATTCTCTCGCTCTACTTTCCCCGGGTCTCGAGTTACTTTTTTATTGGAATTCTTTGTCTAGGGGCGAGGAAATAAGGGTCTTTGAAATTATCATACTTGTTTCGGACTGAAAAAGGTCTACACTATACACGAAATATAATATACTGTTAATATAATTACTTGTAATGAAACCAAAGATAAAAATAATTCTTCCCAATGAATTTTTGAATGCAATAATGAATATTGATAGGCAGAAGGACAGTCCGGTGCATATATATGAAGCCAGGTTACTTTCACCACAGGCAGGAATGGTGCTTGTTACGAAATGCCCTCCGAGCCTCAGCCTATAACACATGGCGTATATTATTATCCTTTCCAATCTGCCTCAAAGAGAAGCTGATGCGAAATTGATTTTGAAAAGCGCTCCTCTTCTTGTCTATAACCATCAACGAGGATTGAGTAAAATTTTCGCCGCAAAATAAAATATTCCAAGAAACTTGGATGGAAATTTCAATATAAATTATATAAAATTCTTTACTCGACATCATGAAGATGGAAAATCTCGAAACAGAAGCAAGGAGGCTCACGTGAGCTGTGAACCGCGACACCAGCAGCTTCATATTTAATTACCAGCGAGAGTTGGAAGAAGCAGAAGGACGAGGAAAAAATGAAGAGAATGAAGTAAGATAAAGAGAGCGGTCACGAATTACAGAGCGAACTTCACGAGACGTCAAAAAAAATTCTATTATTCTCGCTCTTTCCTAAACCAACCTTAAACCCCCTCCCAGAATCTTTCTCACCACTTTTCATGCTCTGTTAATTCTCAGAGTACTGTGAGTGAAAAAAGGTCCGTGTAGAAATGTTTAAAAATTAACAAAGGGGAGAAACTAAACCCAGGATTATAATTATATAAAATAAAATTGTTTAGACCGTCCAAAAATTGGATTACATTCAAATTTGGTCCATCCTGCAATTAGATTGCTCCCAACTTATTAATGACCAAACACTGAATTGCTTTAAACATCGGACTGTTATAAATGATACTTGTCTCAACTTTCGACACTCAATCATCGGAATTGTCACAACATGTTTCCTTTACTTCTAGCCTCCAGTGCTTCCAACCAGACATTCCACTCTAAAAAAATGTCTGCCTCCACCTAATAAAAGAGCCCTCGAGATATAAAATGTGAAAAGCAAATAATGAATCTGGTACGAACAGTATGTAAAGCAACAACCAGTTTCCCTCAGAAAAACGTAAACACAAAGTCTCACTCGGTCAGATTCTCCTTCTATTTATTTAGGATGACATAGCGTATACACTTCTCGCCCTTAGCATTGCACATCCGCAGTTTTCTCGACTCGTTTGCGTGATTAGTGACTTATTCGAGTGGACGCCAACAAAGTCAATATGTCAATCTTGATACAGCGAGTGTCGAGTACATGAATATAATTTCACCAGTCCCCTAAAACACGTGTCATCTCCTATTTTTCAAGAACCTTGTAAATAGGGTGACTCAAAGCAAGTTTTATCTAATCAAACAAGATGGAAATACCACGAAATCAACTTTCAATCATAATTTCAAATAAATTAAAAGCCGCCTGTGTAAAATGATGTTTTGGGTAGCTTGACTAAAAAATGACAAAAGAAAGCATTTTTTTAGCACCCGCTGCTCGACGATTTGTCGTGCGCTTGAAATGAATGAGCTTCTATTTTTAACCCCCGACCCTCGACTTTTGCGTTACGGGGAGCCAGAAAGGGTAAAGTCAAGTAAACGGTTGGAGAAGGCAATAGAGTGTGGACCCCCCTGGGTAGGAACCAAAAGTCGCGTGACCGATCGCTGATGGTCACCCTGCGGGCTACAGCGACCATTAGCTTATCATTGACCGCCGTCTGGCGACACCGGTTGCCTGCTGGTCAAAGCCCGATAAGGGGACCCTTCACGCGCCACGAGATTCTGCCCTCGTTTGGCAGAGAAAAACGAGCTCCGATTTCGCCTCGATCGCGTGTCAGCCATAGAGTTTCCTCCTCTTAACACCATGCCGAAAATAAGAGATCCCTGATTATATTTCACTTTTTTACATTATTTTGACCTGCCTTCCTTTAAAACGTGATTAACGTTTTCAATTTCACGACATTCTTTAATTACAAGCTACACGTTTAGATTAACTTTAAGTAGGCCAAATAATATCGAAAACATGGGAGTCCTAGATGTCAGACAATGCAAAATATGATATGGTATAAAGTATTAAATAGTTCAAAGTATACTAGAGTCTAAAGTATAACACAATCTAAACTACAATTTAATCTGAATTATGATACAATTCGAAATATAATATAGTCCTAACTATGATACTATCCAAGTTTATAAAAAAATCTAAGGAGCACTCCAAACTATAAGACAATCAGCGGAAGAAACTGTTATGGTTGTGACAACCACAGAAATAGTAAAATATGATACAACTACTATTTATGGTTTCCACAACCGTAACTATTATGTGACAACAATAGTTGACAACTATGTAGCAACTATTATTAAATAGTTGCTACAACTATTTCATACTGGTTGCCACATAGCTGTCAACAATGGTTGTTGTCACATAATAGTTGTAGTTGTGACAACTACAATCCTAGTTGTAGCTTTCCAAAGCTGTAATACGAGATTTTCTCCTTAAATCTTATTTTCGTCATATTATCTTTGGAGGAAAAGTCACGTGCTTTGCAGTTGGAGATGAAAAGCACCTGTCGAAGGCACGTACGCAGGTTATGACACCAGAAGTGAGCGATCTAGCCGGGCCAAGGCGAGCCAACGTCTGGGGAAAAAGAAGGCCGCTGTGGCCTTTTTTGGAAAAAGGAGCGTGTACCATGTGCGGTTTTGCCACGAGGACGAAGGCCAGATGACGCCGAGCTGCAACAGCAGGACTCAACTCGCACTTGGCCTTCCACGTATCTTCCTTATTTTTCCTTCTTTTGTATCCCCAGAATTAGATGAGATATCCACAAATTTAAGAACGCAGCAGCTGGCAATCTCTTTTCCATTTTCACATTTCCTAGTCGCTTTTTCTTTCATATTGTCCAGAATATCCGATTTCAAATCTTGTAAGTTATATTTAATCAATTTAAACAATATTTCAATTAAGTATTGGTAGGGAAGAATTGAGTGATAAAGTGTTAAGTATAATAAGTATATAATAAGTAGTAAATAAGTATTACTTTGATTCGTCGTTCTTAGTTTGTCACTCTTAATTTCAGGAAGAGGAAAAGCCGAGTTCAATGAAACACTTCAAACTGTCACTTAATTGCTGAATACAGAGTCCAGAAACAGCTTTCGAAATGAATAACTTCATTGAGATGATGTTGGTCCTTTTTTACATAAAATAGAGGCATAAATGTTTCAAAGAGCCTTCTGTAGATCAAAGAAGTTTAACGATTCATTCATTCAGTCATAATTACAAACAGATTAGCTCCATTCTGTTTATAATTAAAATACAGTTCACAAATTATATACAAGTACAAATACTTTTAGAGTCATTCCAAGTATGGAGGATACCAACAAGTGCTTCCAAATTTAGAATTTCTAAAAATTGCTTCCAACCTCAGACAGACCACAAAAATTACTCAACACTGGATTCACCAAATTTGGATTTAATGTCCAATTTGGAAATGAAAGTTCACTGATCTCAATTCTAACGAAGCAAAGAAACAAAATCCTAGTCTCGAAGGAGAGGTCGAAATAAAAGAAAGGAGTCCTAAGAAAGAAAGAAAGAAAGAAAGAAAGAAATTCGTTGATCGTTGCAATTGTACCTGGCGCTAATTACTATTATTCTGGGAGGGACCGGAAGTTGGGTTTGCAGGGTTAACGAGGACGCCGAATAATACGGATAATAAGCGAGCTCGCTCCGCACGACAATTCAGACTGCCCTCTTTTTGAAAAACTAAAAAAAATAAAGTAAGGGGAAAAGTGAGGGAGGGAGAGAAAAAAAGCCACGGTTCAAGTACTTTGTCAGGTGTAGATCCTAAAATGGACCCCAACTTGACCTCAGCGTGCCATTACCGACGAGTACATCTAATGAACGGTTACTCGTTAATAGGGTGATTCTCGTGACCCCTCCTCCCCCTTCTCCCACCATCAGCCACTATACTCCCCATTCACCCCGACCCCATTTGGATTCAGCCGGAAACCCCATGCTGCCTTGGCTTCCTTTGGGACGCACTTAGGTTCCAAGCACCAACGCATTCGCATTCACGCAGACTAGGATGATTCAGAATATTCAGATGGCACGTTACGCACTGCGAGTTCTACATTGTATGGAACCAGATCCCGGGGGATTGAAACGAGATCGGGGATGCTGACCCGGGACCAGCAGGACATATGTCGTGGGATGATATGAGCTTGTTAAGGGATTGTTTCGATGAAAAGAGCAATTGAGAGTTCGAGTAGAGGATCGATTGCTTTTGTTTTGCGGTGAATTCGGATTTTATTGAAAATTGCGTGCTCCAAAGTTTAGAGGGTTGAAAATGGAGGCCCTTTCAAATTTATACTTTTCAAAGTTTCATTGATTAGATCCAGAGTATCAAACAGTTTAAAGTATGATGCAGTCCAAAGGATAATACAGTCCAGCCATTGAACTGTTTCCAGCTTAGACTGTCTGATGATATGATTGCTTCCAACTTCGGACAGTCCAACTATTGGATTGCTTCCACCTTCAAACTGATCAGAAATAGGATTACTGTCATATATGACTGTTTTTTCCAAAAATCTTTCAAATTGCTCTTTAAAGTTTGAAAGCTTCCCAACATCTACCATACAAATTCCCCATCCAAAATTAACTCTTTCGAACCTAAGTGCCTCTATCCGCATTTCCTTCAACTCTCAATCCCTTCGAAATTCTTTGCAACTACCGATCTCCTCTATTCTCTAAATCCGGCGACTTAAAGATTTATTTTTTTTGTAATTTAAACCGTCTAAATTTCAAAATACACCAAACACCCTATTTCGAAGGTTCGTCAAGCCGGAAACGAAGCTGTGTCTCTCCCTCGTCTTCCACGCGAGTTTCCAGTTTCAAAAAAACGATCGAAGAGGCGAAGATAGACGAAATTTATTGGTCCTAGGAGATAAGCCGAAATCCAAGAAGAGTCACGTAAAGTGGCTGACATGAGTCAAGATTATAGAGAAAAAATGTCTAACTGCGGTTGTTAATGTCTCTGATGGCACTAAACTTGCACTAGGTTATGCTTTCGACGACGCATAAAGATCGGATAAGTGACACGATGAAAACAGTTAAATGTTGCAGATGGTCGTTTGAATTCCTCAGAATCTCTTCTTTACGATTTAAATGGCCGTTGATGAGGACTTAAAATAAAAGCAACAACCCTAAATCGTTCCGAATGGTAATTCACATGATATTGGAATCGGGGGACACTTCAATAAGTGTCGGCGCAGTTAAGATATTTTTTTCGAGTTTTTCGACCTTTTCCAACGGAAAGTGCGAGAGATAGGATTCCAGGGAGATGAGACGAAAACCATATGGCTTGTCGGTTGCTCAGAGCATGAGAGTGGAAAGGCACCCCCTGTACTGGTAAAATATGAGTCCACTGGGACAACCCGCAGGAGTTACGAGTCACGTGAGAGGCCGAGCGAGTCTTATTGCCCGAAATAGTGTATACTTTATGCTCCAATAGACACATTCAGGTTCTTCCAAACTAGTTTTTGTTTTCAACAAAGAAACAGAGGGTGCAGAAAAAAATTTTTACGGGGGTTTAAATTTGTTATTTTTCATACAAAATGGGACGAGACTCGGTTCAAATGTTCGTTTTTAGTAGTTTCGGAAGCACTCAAAGGTTCAGAGTTAATTAAACGTTAATGTTTGGAAACGGAAAGCAAGAGACATCAAATTACAGTTCAACGTATTCATTGAATAATTAAAAATCCAAAAATATATTGTTTCCTCTCTGATGGAAGTTAATTTAATTTAAATGTAATTCGATTATTCTAATTACCGTCATTTCGCTTCGATTAAGATCAGAATAAAATAAATACTTGAATACGAATTCCATTTGGTTTTTTCTGAATTCCAGAAATGGAATAATAATCCTTTATTCGTTTTATTTTCCCAGCTCAAATAATCAAAGCATCGATATCCTTTGAAATAAATGAGGTTTAATTATTTTCATTATATTAAGGCTGAGAGCGAATGAAGTAAATGGATCAAAGGCTTAATCAGCTCCGCTCCATGAGACAGGCTAAATGGAGAACATACGTGTACTCTATAGTACTTGATCCTCTCGATTTGCCCTCGGCATTTATTTCATTAAAATAGTTAAACCTCATTTGTTCTGTATTAAGTAAAAACAAGTCAAGGGCTCCGTTCCCGTAAAAAAAGCAAAACAAATCGTTTAACCGATTAAAAAAAGGGGGATGTTAACTACGCTCGCTCTCTCTCTCCGGATTAAATAAAATTTATTTATTTAGCACGTTCCCTTCGTTTTATTTTAAATTTCTTTTTCCACATGACTCACTGCACTCAGGAGAGTGGCTTTTCGACAAATTCCAGTCTGTCACGATTTGACCAGATCCCGGAGAGCCATCGACTGACCGAGTGGATAATCTCCATTCCTTTCTCCCGCCTTCTCCACCAATCGGTGACGAACATTCCGACGCGCATTGTTCTCGTTCCGGGTGCGTTAAAATAGTGCCACCATTAACGGTATCCTGGTGCACAAATCTCAGCCCGGATGGTATCAGTCTCCCTCACGAAAAACAAGGGCCAAAAAAACTCCCCCACCTTCTCGGCCCCGGAAAAGAAATGGCAAAACAGGAATAAAGAAAAGACACAGATATAAAAAATAGAAAACAACCAGATGAAAAGAAGGAGCCTCGATGAAAGGGAGACATCTGTAGACTGG